>JABUQX010000035.1:32500-55000 GCA_015478945.1 Trachelipus rathkii
TAGTAAAGAAACCTTAGTCAGATCTGGAGCTGAAGGTGAAGTCGGAGCCGGAGCCGGAGCCTGGATATGAATTTTTTTCAAAAAAAATTTTTTTTTTAGAGGTGAAAATTTTAATGCCAGAAGCCGTACTGAACAATTTTCAAATAGTGCATAAACCTTAGTCAGATCGGATCGGAGTCGGAGCCGGAGTCGCAGTGCGTAAAAAAACGATCCGGAGCTGGAGTTTGAAATATTTTCGAAAAATATTTTTAGGTGAAGAATTTTTGGCAGAAGAAGTGCTGAAGAGTTTTCAAAAAGTGCAGAAACCTTAGCTGAATCCGGATCCGGAGCGGGTGCCGGATTCGGAGCCGGATTCTGGGTATAAATTTTTTTTAAGGAAAATTTTTTTTAGATGAAAATTTGTTGCCAGAAAGACGTGCTGAACAGATTTCAAATAGTGCAAAATCCTTAGTCGGATCCGGAGTCGGAGCCGGAGTCAAGGTCGGAGCCAGAGTCAGAGCCGGGTGCATCAAGAAGATATTTTTTAGATGAAAGAATTATATTGGCCAGTAATCGTGCGAAAATTTTTCAATAGTGCAGAAACTTAGTCAGATCTGGAGCCAAAGGTGAAGTCGGAGCCGGAGCCGGAACGGAGCCGGAACCTAGGTATTGATTTTTTTTCAAAAATATTTTTTTAGTGAAAAATTAATGCCAGAAGACGCACTGAACAATTTTCAAATAGGGCAGAAACCTTAGTCAGGTCGGGATCCGGATCCGGATCCCGGATTCGGAGACGGATCCTGGTATAAATTTTTTCAAGAAGTAATTTTCTTAGATGAAAATTTTGCAGAAAGACTTGTTGAACAATTTTCAAATAGTGCCAGAATCCTTAATCGGATCCGGATTTGGAGTCGGAACCGGAGATCCGGAGTCGGAGTGGAGTCGGAGCCGTGATTTATTTTCGAAAAATATTTTTTTAGGTAAAATTTTATTGTAGTAAGACTGCTAACAATTTCCAATAGTTGAAACCTTAGGTCGGATGCGAGCCGAGCGGAGCCGGAGCCGGAAGCCGGAGCTGGTATATTTATTTAAAAATAATATTTTTAGGTGAAAACTTTATGCCAGAAGACGTACTGACATTTTCAAATAGTTCATGAAACCTAGTCGAAAGTGAAGTCGGAGCTGAAGTAGGAGCCGGAGCTGGAGTCTGGGTATGAAGCCGGATCCTGAGTATGAATTTTTTCAAGAAATATTTTTTAGTAAAATTTAATGCCAGAAAACGTATCTGAATCAAATTTAATAGTGCAAGAAACCTCTCACGTTGACCGGAATCGCAGATTCCAGATCGGAGCCTATCTTGGTATAAATTTTTCAAGAGATAATTTTTCTTAGATAACTAATTCATTGTAAGAAGACTTGCCTGTGTAACAAATTTAAAATAGTGCAGAAATCTTAGTCGGATTCGGATTCGGAGCCGGAGTCGAAGTCGAGCACAGAGCATTTTTTTTTTTTGGAAAATATTTTTTTTGTCGAAAATTTATTGATAGAAGAAGTGCTGAAAATTTTTTCAAATAGTGCAGAAACCTTTAGTCAGATCCGAAGCCGACTTCGGAAGCCGGTGTCCGAGGCCGGAGCCGAGCAGGTCCTGGTATGAATTTTTTCAAAAAAATATCTTTTTAGGCGAAAAAATGTATTGCCAGAAGACATGTTGAAAATTTTCAATTAGTACAAACACTTAGTCGATCCGGTAAAGCCGGATGCCGGAGCCGGAGCCGTGTCGGATAATGGGATTGAATTTTTTTTTAAGAAATTTTTTAGGTGAAAATTTATTGAAGAAGATGTGCGACATTTTCAAATAGTGGCAGGACCCTCTGATGGATCGGATCCTGGAGCAGGATTCCGGAGTCGAATTCCGAGCGGATCTTGCTTATAAAGTAGTTTTTGCAGAAAATATTTTTTAGTGAAAATGTATTGCCAGAAGACTTGCTTGCCTAGTTTTCAAATAGTTCAAAAACTTTAGTCGGATCCGGGTCGGAGTCGGAACCGGAGCGGCATCAACACGCAAAGCGTATAAATTCTTTTCAGAAAATTTTTTTAGAAGAAAATTTATTAAGGACTAGTCGTGTTGAACAAGTTTCAAATAGTGCAGAAACCTTAGTTGATCCGGATTCCGTGGAAACGAAGCCGGATTATGGGTATAATTTTGTTCCTACAAATATTTTTTTTGGTGAAATATTGCCAAAAGACGTGCTAAACAATTTTCAAAATAGTGCAGCAAACTTAGTCGGACCAGCCTTAGTCGGATCCAGCGCCGGAGTATGAAACGGAATCGGATTCTGGGGTATGAAATTTTTTCAAAAAAATATTTTGTACGTAAAAATTTGTTGGCAGACAAGTTATCGCACAATTCTCAAAAGAGTGCAGAAACTAATAGATCGGAGTTGGAGAAATTTGATTTTTCTTTTTGATTTGTAAAAGAAATAATCAAAGGCTTGATTGAATTCAATTGAAAAAGAATATATATAATTATATATATATATATATATATATATAATTATATATATATATATATATATATATAATATATATATATATATATATATATATATATATATTATATATATATATAATATTATATATATATATATTATATATTAATATAATATTATATATATTATATATATATATTATTATATATATATATATATATATATATATATTAATATATATATTATACTATATATATATAATATATATATTACTATATATATATATATATATATATATATATAATATATATTGATTGGGGTTTATGGAAAGAATCAGAGGTGGGTGAGGTAGCAAGGGATGGTGTTAGAGTAAATGGAGAAATGAAAGGAGAGTGGAGGGTGTGCTACCTATTATATGCGGATGATTTAGTGTTGTGTGGCAAATCTGAAATAGCTTTGAGGGGATTAGTATGAAGAGAGATTTGGCAGGTGTGTAAAAGGAGGGGTTTGAAAGTCAACGTAGAATAAGGTAAGATTATGTTTTGAGGGAGGTATAGTTCTCGTGTAAGTTATGTTAATGGTGAGCAGCCTGGAACAAATGTCTGAGTTCAAATATTTAGGATATGTGTGGTGGGTGAAAAGGGAACGGATGCTGCAGAATGTGTATGAAAGTTGTGAATGGGAGAAGATGGCTGGTGCAATTAAATCTTAGTGGATGCAAAGGGAATAAGACTTGAGTGTGCTAGGGTTTACATGACGGTATGGTATTACCTGTGCTAATGTATAGTAGTGGGAGACTATGGTTGGAATAAGAGGTATCGAGATATAAAGTATAGATATAGAACTTCTGCTGGGCTACACTGCATTTTGAGGGTTTTCCTGGGTTACAGGAGCACCAACCAAAGTCAAGCCACGCCGACATGGCACAAGATGCATGTTGCGATAAATTTGCAATAATAACGAAGAAAAATTTCACTCGCGCAGGACTCGAACCATCGACAATAGGTTGCCGTTAGACAATGTACAGGAGGCTTACCACTAGTTCGATCTGCCACTCCAGAAAAGAAGGTATCTCGGACAGTTTTCAAGTTCCTGCTTCGATATCATGCTGTTGAAACGGTATTTATTTAAATCCATAGAAGGGTGCTTTAAACCCCCTACTGGGGCTACACAGCATTCTAGTTTTGCTCCGTGTTCAGGAGACACAAAGTCAGGCCACGCCGACAAGGGGAAAATCATTCTTGTTGCGATAAATTTTCAATAATAAGACTAAGAAAATTCTTCGCCGCCAGGACTCGAAACGTCAACAACAGCGTCACCGTTAGACATTACAGGAAGTTCCATCACTAGTCCGATCCGACACCAAAAAAATAAGGTATCCTTTAACAGTTTCAAGTTTTGCTTCGATAATCACTGCTTTGAAACTCGATACTGATTTAAATCATAGAAGTGTGGTTGGAACCCCTGCTGGGCGCTACACGGCATCTTCGGTGCTCCGGGTTACAGGAGAACCGACCAAGTCAAGATCGCCGGACATGGGCAACAACATGCTGTTGCGACATAATTTGCAATAGCATAAAGACGAATGAAATTCACTCGCGCAGGACCGTCGAACATGACAACGTCGCCGTAGACAATGTACAGGAGGCTCTCCCACTAGTGCGATCCGACTCCCCAGAAAAAGAAGCATCTCGTCGGAAAGTTTTCAAAAATTTTTGCTTCGATTCCACTAATATATAGAATCGATATTTATTCATATCCCTAGAAGGGTAGTGAACCCACTGTTGGCTAAACGGCATTCTGTTAGTTTGCTCCCGTGTTACAGGACCAACCAAAGTCAGGCCACGCCGATATGGGCACAAACATGCTTGTATGTGCGAAAATTTTGCATTAATAACCGAAGAAAAATTTCACTGCTCGCAGGACTCGACAATCGACAACAGCGTGCTGTAACAATGTACAAGAGGTTAAACATATTTGTCAGGATCCGACACTCCCAGAAAAAAAAGGTATTCGTTCAGTTTTTAAGTTTTGCTTTCGATTCACTAGGCTTTGAAACTCGAATACTTAATTAAAATCCCAAAGGATGGTTGAACCCTTCTGGACTACAGGCATTTCTCAGGGTGTCATGGGTAACAGGAAACAACCGACCAAGGTCAATGGTAACGCCAAACAGACGCACGACAGTGCTTCTACGACAAAGTTTGCAATTAAGACGAAAAAAATTTGCATATCGATCAACAGCGTGGCCGGTAAGCATAACAGGAGGCTTACACTAGTCCGATCGCCTTCCTCGAAAAAGAACGCATTGGAAGTTTTCAAATTCCTGCTTCAATACACTGCTTTGAACTCGACACTTACTTAAATTCACAGAAGGGGATTGGGAATCTCTTTTTCTGATGGGGCTGATAAACGGCATTCTTCTGGTGCTCCGGGTTAACAGAGAAACGCGACAAAAGTCAAGGAAGGCCGGACATGCGCACAGAAGCTTGTTGCGATAAATTGCAATAATAAGACGAAAAAAAATTTCAACTCGCGACAGGAACTCAACAATGACAAATGCGTCGCGTTAGAACATGTTAGAGGTGGCTCTAACCATAGTCCGATCACCTCCAGAAAGAAAGCATGTCTCAAAAGTTTTCAAATCGGGTGCTTCGAATATCCTGCTTAGAACAAGATATTATTTAAATCCAAGAATGATGTTATTATTGTCTGTTTCTACATATCTGAAAATACTGTGTTAAGTAGAACGACCGAAAGTCAAGGAACGCCGACAATGCGACAAATGAACCTTGGTAGAGTCGAATGTTTTGCATAATACGGACGAAAAATTTACTTGCGGCAGGAACGAAACCATCGCAAAGCGTCGCGGTTAGATCATGATACAGGCTGCTTACATAGTCGATGCGTCTCCCCAATAAAAGAAAGCATTGAGATTTCAATTCTGCTTCGTTGATATACCTGCTTTTGAAAGCTCGTACAATTTTATAATCCAAGAAGGGTGTTGAACCCCCACTGGGTACACGGCAATTTTCAGGGATGCTCATGGCGTTACATGGAGCAGCCGACCAAAGTCAAGGTGCCGACATGATGGCGCACAACATGCTCGTATGGCGAGAAATTTGCAAATAATAAGAGAAAAAATTCACTCGCGCCAGGACTAAGAACCATCGACAAGAGCGTCGCGTTAGACAATGTACAGGAGGCTTTAACTACTAGGTGCGATCGCAAAGAAGACATCTCGGAAAAGTTTTCAAGTCACCTGCTTCGCAGCATTTATGTAATTATCTAAATGAATAGAATTAGTTGCTTGGAATTATATCTATATTAATGTAAAATCTATAATTTAATTTATAATATATATATATTATAATATATATTATATTATATATATATAATATATATATTTATATATACTATATATATATTATATATATATATATATAATATATATATATATATAATATATTATATATATATATAATATTTAATATTATATATAATATATATTAATATTTATATATATAATATATATAAATATATATATATATATATATATATATATATATAGTATATATATATATATATAATATATTATGAGAATAAAGTTTTTTATTTTTGCCGTCTAACAAAAGAAAAATTTTCCAGCTGTTTATCTGTGTTTTGTTGTAACTCATTTTTTCCCATTACATGCAGGTCTAAAAGAACGATTTTTATCGATGCGACTCGATAATAACATCTTTCAATTTGTACATAGCGACATATAACGTGTAATCATGATGTTTTAATTGAAATGTTTGGTAGAAGTAAGGTGGTGTCAGCCATGGTTGACTATTCCCTGTTTCAAAAATTTTGCAAGTACTTTTCAGAGAAAAAAAAAAAAACATATTGTAAAAAAAAATTTTTCAAATAAGGTGTCTAATTAAAATTTATTCAACTTTTTTTTTTTTTATTTTTAATGCATAAGAAAAATTTAAATATCTTGAAAATTAAAGAATTTAAGTTTTTGTGGAAATTCAATAAAAATTCCTCTCTCACCATGTTCAAAAACGAACAGTTTTTTTGTTTGTTTTTCGATAAAAATAAAATATCATAGTTGTTCATCAAAAAATATTTACTTTTATCGTTTGGAATAGTTGAGGTTTTGCTATGAAGTCTACCTTAAGTTGAAAGAAAGCCCAGCTTACGACCCTTCCCTCTAATACCTATTAGTGAGAACTCGTCAAGGCAGAAAAGTCCACCCTAAGCTTCAACGACGCGACGGCAGTACTATTCATATCACATGTAGGTATCCTTGCTCCAGGGTGGCCACACCATACCTCACAACCGCGCCATTACATCTATTATGCCACCTTTCTCGCCTCTGCAAACTCTCATTTAATCTCCTCAGACATTCCTTTACTGACTCAATCAACTTTTCTTTGGTCTCCCAGCCGTTCGATTCCCACTACGCACAAATATAACATCCGTTAACCACCGACATATTCATACTTTCCACATGGACAAACCATATCAACATACTTTCATTTATTCTTATTTACCTTAGAGCACACTATTCGTCTAAAGCATTCATATCACTCATTTTATCAATCTCACACTAAAAGCCCTAGATTGTTCATCTGGAACAATTGAATCTTTAGATTATATTTATTACAGACATAGTCTCAGCATACTATACATTAACAGGTAACAACATACCTCATGTAAGACCCTAGCCGCATCACGACTTAGTCTTTACACCTCCACAACGCACTATAATTGCATTCCAGCCACCTTCCTGCCTTCACAACTTTCCTACTACACCTGCATCATCCGTTCCCTCTCCATATACTCTAATATTTAACTCAGACACTTGTTCAGTGTTCACCATCTAACATAACTTTACACGAGGACTGTCCTCACTCACCATAACCAAAATACTGTATTCTCCTATATATATAATATTATACTAAGTCCTACCAATTAACTCTCTTTATTCACCAACACAAAACAAATCATCCGCATTATAATAGGTAAGTACCTCCATCACCTCCATTTCTCCAATGCATGCTTAAACCATTCTGACCATCTCTAATTCTTTCATAATCATCCATATACAATTTATTGAAATAACAAGGAGACATAACTAACCCCTGCGTCTTTCCACTATTAATATAAATATCCTTTGACATACATTGTTTCTTACACAACACTAATCGTATATAAATATATTTGTTCATTCATAACTACACCAACACATATATCAATGACATCTGCCTAGAGCTTCCCAATTATCCTATCTCCGCTGTTGCAATATCCATAAAGCTAAATTGAATTTCATTAATTCTTCCTATTTTCTCAATATTTGTTTCAATGTAAAGATTTGATGCACACATCTTCTACCCTTCTAAACGCACTTGTTCTTCACCAATCGTCTTCGGTCACTGACGCACCTTTCGATCAAATAACAAGCATATATCTTCCCTACAACACAATAAACTAATTCCCTATATTTCCTACAGTTACCCTTATTCTCCCAATTACCTTGTATAAGGGTATCATTACTGCTCTCCTCCAATGCCTCGGAATATACGCTATTATTATTATTATATATTATTTATATTATTATTATTATATTATTATTATTATTATTATTATTATTATTTATTATTATTATTATTATTTTTTGATAAAATGTGGTAGCATACGATCTATAACCTGCAAAAAAAAAAAAAAAAAACTAATCGACACAACTTACCCTATTGTGAATGTCTCGTCCGTTGAAAGTTGAGTTGGTAATGCGGTTGTGAAGTTGATAATGCGGTTATGAAACACTAAACTAAATACTCCTTTTATGTAATAGGTATACAAAATAATATCTTATACAAAATCCTGAAGTTGTTTATACTAATTACAATACCTGCAACACTTCTCACACTTATAATAACACAAGCTCACTACCTTACAATAGTCTAAAAAGAAAAAATATTTATTATTTTAGATATTTAAATCAGTCTCTTTTCTCTTTTTTTAACTTTTAAACCAATTACTTTTTACAAATTACAACTTAGTTAATTTTATGTTTCACCGCTAATTCCTTGTTCTCGAGTTCTCTTCCTTATTTTTCAACCTCTTATATATTTTATTATCCTTTTTCATTATTTTAATGTCCTCATATTATTAAACATTTATCGTTATT
Organism: Trachelipus rathkii; assembly: GCA_015478945.1. Classification (NCBI taxonomy): domain Eukaryota; kingdom Metazoa; phylum Arthropoda; class Malacostraca; order Isopoda; family Trachelipodidae; genus Trachelipus; species Trachelipus rathkii. The sequence continues at coordinate 41,147 of JABUQX010000035.1, forward strand.
TATTCTAACTGAAAAAAAAAAAAAAAAAAAAAATCAATCAAAAACTTAAGTAACCTATCAAACACTATATGCCTTTGGCATCGAGGACACTATCAAAAGAAACATTGAAGACTACAATTAAATAGAGACCATGATTGTTCCTATACACATACATTCGATTCTCAAATTCAAATCTGTAAGACAAACAAAAATTATTTTATTATTATTATTATTATTATTATTATTATTATTAATATTATATACACTATTATTATATTATATTATTATTATTATTATTATATTATTAATTAATTATTATTATTATTGTTATTATTATTATTATTATTATTATTTTATTATATTATGATTTGATTTATGATTATGATTATTATTTATTATTATTATTATTATTATTATTATTATTTTATTATTATTATTATTATTATTAGTTATTGAATACATTAGGAAGTTGTGTGGTGCGGCAAAAGGAGTAAATTGGAATTTAAATGAAAATGTATTTATGTAGTTTGATCACTTAGAAAGGATGGATGGTAGTCGATTGATTAAGCGGTTGTAGAGAGTTGAGTGCGTTGGAAGGGATTGATTGGGAGACCAAAGAAAGGGATGGTCAGTAAAAAAGAATTCTTGAGGAAAGGAATGTGAGTTTGGTTCAAGCGTGAGAAATGATATATAATAGGAGTGAATGGCGTGGTTTTATGAGAGGGCATGATTGTGGGTCTGGCCCAGGGGATGAAACTTATCACTGACGACATTCCACAATCATTGTGGATGAAGCTCTAGGGTGGGTTTTTGCTGTGATGGTTAGAGGGGGAGGGGGCTCCTTTCTTGGTCGACTTAGGACATGCTCTTCTACTTAAATTTTGTCTCCATTCCATATTTGCGCACCCCACCCCCAGTCTATGAGGAACCAAGGGTATGATGATGATGATGAATATATTATTATTATTATTATTATTATTATATTATTATTATTATTATTATTATTATTATTAATTATTATTATTATTATTATTATTATTATTATTATTATTATTATTATTATTATTACCTACTACTACTGCTACCTTTTCCTATCAGGTCAAAAAAATCATAAACCAATAAAGTGTGTGGCCATAAAGAAAATTTCTTCAAAACTTCCGTGTGTCATTTTAAACAATATTATGGATGAAAAGACTGTTTCAACGTCGACGAAATCTCGTAAGTTTTTTAAATATCAAAAATATCTTAAATATCTTTTTAATATCAAAAATTATAAACTCATGATTAATTAAATGATGAATTGTTATTTAAATAAATGAAAGTAGTTATATTTATCAAATTTTTTTTTTTAAAGTGATACAATTTTTTTGATTAAAACCAATCTGGGCTAAAAAAGGGACAATATAGTTTTTATTTTAAAATTAAAGTGAACTGCTAAATTAAAGTGAACTTCTAAATATAAATATATAATATATAAATATATGGACATACTACTATCTAAATACTTTTTAATTAATTGTATTTCTAGTATATTTTATATTCTTTTAAAGGTAATGAACATGATAAGTTTGTTTCTGACTCGGATAACGATGATAATGATGCTTTAGAAATCGTACCTGAAAACCTAGTTTCCTCGCTTGATGAGAATCACTTAGCGACTCTCTCTTCACAAGTTGAAGATACTCAACCATCCACTTCTCATGGTTAGTCTAGTATATAAACCTTAAAGTCTTTCATTTTAAAACTAAAAGTTTTTGTGGAGTGAAATTGTTTGATTTTTTACATCATCATAAACGAACTGTGAAGCATAATTAAAATATCCTTTTATAGAAAGTGGCAGGTATGTCATTATTTTGGTTTTAAAAGATTAATTGAAATCTGGTGCTTGAAATGAAGTTTGTCATTTATGCATGTAAATAATGCCGGTTCATCTTGAACTGTTAATATTTTAAAAACCACAAAAAGTAATTCCATATTCATTTAGCAACTCATGAACTTTTAAAACTTGAATTGTGTGTGAGTATATTCCTAAAGTAATGTAAGTTTGGTTTAAATTGACAATGTATCTTTTCATACAATATATCATCATCACCCACCTTCTCTCCCCAAGACTGGGGGTAAGGTGCCTAACATGCACCGGAGACAGAAAAGTAATAGAAGAATATGACGCAAGTCGAAAAGAAAGCCCAGCCTTACCGCCTTTAACCTTAAGTGAAACATTGTGCAGTCAGAAAATCGCACCAATACCGCTTCATGGACTCGACGGACTTATATGGCAATTTCGTCAATGTGGTTCATCCCTGCCCAGATGGGCTACCACCATACCTCCTCACAAGCCCCACTCACTCTATTAATGTATCTTCTTCTCGCCTCTGCAAACTCGCATTCCTCTCCTCCAGGCATTCCTTTACTGCTCAATCCACTTTTTCCCTTACGTCTCCAGTGGTGATTCCCATTACACTCACCATATACATTCACTTAACCAACGCGAACATCAATCCATTCTTTCCAACATGACAAACATCCTCAATGTACTTTCTTTATTCTCTCATTTACTCTTTCTTCACACCACACAACCCTAATGCTTTGCAATTTTCATTTTATCAATTCTTCTCACATTAACACGTCCTAAGATTGCATTAATCATTGTACTTAGATCTAATACCTCTAATCAGACCATAGGTTTCACTACTCACATCACAAGGGTAGTTCCTATAACTTGCATTATCCGTTACAAATTATCCCTAATATAAAAAAAACTCCAAGACACTTGTTCAGTTTGCTCGCCTCCAGCATAACTCAAATCAATTTCTTCTGCAAATCAACGATCTAACTCCTTCTATTACGTTTACTTTCAAAACCTCTCTTTTGGCAACGCCCTGCAATCTTTCTAAGCAATTCCTTCAACTCTCCTTCAGATTCGCACACAAACCAAAATTTTAATCCTGTATAATAGGTAGGGCCCTCTCCATCACTCTCTTCCATCCTCCATCTTTCTAACACCTTCCGCTGCCACCACCTAATTTTTCATAACCCATCATATAAAAATTGAATATATAATATTATATATAATTATATATATATATATATATATTATATATATATATATATATATATATAATTATTTATATATTTATAATTTATATATATATATATATATATAATATATATAATATATATATATATAATATATTATAATATATATATAGTATAATATTTATAATAATAGTAATTATTATATATATATATATATTATATATTTTATATATATTCTATATTATATATATATATATATATATATTTTATATATATATAATATATTATATTATTATATATATATTATAATATCTATATATATATATAAATATATATAAATATATAATATATATATATATATATATATATGAAGATAGTGAAGCGTGTGTAAATTAAATGTAATCAATGGTGATTGGTTTAGAGATTAACAGCGGAGGTAAGACAAGGGTTTGTGTTATCTCTTGGTATTTAATTTTGTTATATGGATGGGGTTATTGAAGAATTAGAGGTGGGGATGCAGGAAATGGTGTTAGAAATGTGAGAATGGAGATGAGTGGAGGGTGCTACCTATTATATGCGGATGTTTGTGTGGTGAATTGAAGAAAGTTTGAGAGGATTGTAAGAGGAAGATTTGGGGTGTGTAAAAGGAAGGGTTGAAAGTAAACGTGGATAAGAGTAGAGTTTATGGTTGTGAGTGGAGGACACTCTCGTGTGAAGTTATGGCTTTAGATGGGTGAGCAGCTGGAACAAGTGTCTGATTTAAATATTTAGGGTTGTGTTGGATGAGAAGGGAACGGGACGATGCAGAGTGTAGTTAGGAAAGTTTGAATGGCAGGAATGGTGGCTGTGCATTAATGTTGGTGATGTAAGGGACTAATGTCTGAGTGTCTAGGGTTTACATGAGGGTATGTTGTTACCTGTGTTAATGTAGTAGTTAGTGAGACTATGGTTGGAATAGAGTATGATCTAAAGTTCAAATGTTTCAGATGACAACCTTAGGGTGGCTAGGTGTGAGAAAGAATTGAATAAAGTGAGGTATAGCAAGTGGTGTGGTGTGAGAAGGGGTAAATGAGAAAATGAAAGTATGTTGAGATGGTTTGGGTATTGGAAGATGAATGATAGTCGGTTTGGTTAAGCGGATGTATAAGTGGCGAGTGTGTTTGGAACCGACCGGCTGAGACCGAAGAAAAAGTGGTTGAGTCAGTAAACGAAGTTTGAAGGAGAGAATATCTGAGTTTGGTAGGGCGACGAAGAAAGGTTACTAACAGAGTGGAATGGCGGGGGATTGTGAGGGGGTATGTTGTGGCCGACTGGGAAGGATGAACTTACTTGACTGATCTCGCATAGGCGGGTCATCGTGTCCATGAAGCGTTTAGGGTGGATTATTTCTGAAGGTAGTGAGTTCTCACTAATTAATTGGTACTGAGGGGGGGTAAGGCTGGGTTTCTTTCGACTTATGTTAGTTCTCGCTACTCGCTTTTCTTTTCACGATGCTCGTTACTGCACATTATCCATTTTGGAACACAACAAATAGACAGGCAGATATCAAGCACGAGAAGCAAGAATCACATATATATATATATATATATATATATATTATTATATATATATATCTTATTATATATATTATATATATATATATATATATATATATATATATATATAATATATATTATATATATATATATATATATATATATATATTGATATATATTATATATATTTTTTTATATAAAAATATATAAATAAAATAGATATATAATTATAATAAAAATACTGTTTAGAGCAGTTATTAATAATTAATATATTGGTGGAGACCAAGTGACGAGGGCATGAGATATTAGGGTCACTTGACCTCCAGAAGAAAAGTAATTATATATCTGACTTAATTAAAAGAATCAGTGAGAAAAGTAAAAAGAAGTAAGTAATATCTACCTGGAGGAGATATGTAGGAAAGCGAATTGGGCTTTAATCTAATGTCAGGATAAATGAAAAAGGGACCACCCGCTTGTTCCAAATGCTCCTGGTTTGTGGCTAAAGGTAGATCACTTATAACGTAGAGAAGTAGAAGGGGAGAATGAAAAAGGAGTAAAAGATAGATTTATTTTACACATATATACAACAAAAGTAGTAGAATTTATTTTAGTTAATTTCCATTCATCAGTTATCCGGGGTAATGGGATAGCTAAGTTATATGAAGTCAATTTGACTCCCGTAGTTTTATGGAGTATATTTACTTAGTAGCTTTATAATCTTCCTTAAAATTAAACCTCAAATAATCATTATATTATGGTGTGTTTGAGAAGGTTCCAGATACACAAGGTATGGAATTGTGGAACAATCTCAACGAAACAAGGTAACAACTGGGTAACTATTATTATTCTAGATTATGACTAGATTTATAGTATCTCTATATGAATAGATTTATATATATAAAATCTCTGGTTATGTTCCAAACTTAAGATTGGTCCGACAAGAAAGGGTTCTTGTTATGTCCTAGAAATAGGACCCAAAAAATGAGATGACTAGATCAAAATAAGAATCAAACATAAAGACCCTGTGAAAAGGATTACGGGAATTAGAGTTGTTACTTAATTTATTTTAAGGCTTTTAACTATTAAACAATTAATGGAAAGAACTGCTTAAATATAAAATGAGAGAGAGATCTTACCCTAACGATAAACGTTGTCAAAGAGGGGTCTTGTGGACTTGATTCACCAGATATCAAGTTATGGTAGTACCGACTTATAGGGAATTACTGGAACAAAGGAAAAGGGGATATGACAAGTATCGTTTCCAGAGAGTTTTAAATAATTTAATTTATGATATGTGACGATATTAAACATAATTCGTAGTAATAATTAAATATGCTCCACTGACCTGCCGCAATGAAGGGTTTCCTATATAAACAGGTGATTCTAAACAGTATAATATGAGAACTTCAATTGATATATTTTTAAGCATCAACTTCAGAGATGTTCTTGTTACTCATAAGTAATTTCAATAATCAAAAACATATATAAGATTTATCAATTATATCATATAAACTACTGAAAAAGGACAATACGGTTTTAGTCATCCATTTAAATTAAGGGGTAAAGTATGAACATGAAAAAAATAATTTATATAACCTGCAGTAACTCTTCAATAGCAATGGTCTTCTTATTCCGGTTACGGAATAAAGTTTCCATATGTATTGTTTATACATCTACGCACACTACACCCTATATTCTAATCTTATAACTAGTGAAAGTTTTAACCTGACCCACAATCACCTTACATATACTATGATAGTATATATCGTATATTTTATAATATATACTATATATACGGAGTACTAAGAATGTATCGGTATCGGTATTGGGTAGTATCGGCCATTTTGATGCTACGGTATGTTAAGAAAGGCCGATACTCTTACTTTTGGAAAATATGGAAGAAACTTTTCGATCCAATAATAAAATCTAGTTCAAATAAGATAGCTAGTAACAAGTATATGTTTTTTTTTTTTTCCTCGATTTCCTTTTTAACTAAGATTTTAGCGTTTCTCCAACTTGCGATCTTTAGCGTAAAATTTACCTATTTGAAGCCATATTAATATTTTATAAGATAAAATCTACTTTTTAGTTGATCCAAATATATTTTTTTTATTTGTACGCAATTTCGTGAGTGTGTGTGAGTGTTTTTAAAATTTCTGGATTATTTATATTTTATATATTTGCTGTAAATTAAAGTTTAAATCGTTTTAAAATTTAGGTTAGCGTACGAATAATTTTTCCACATTCTCCTGTTTGGTTTGTCTATTGTTTGGCTTTTTTTTTTTTTTTTTTTTTTTTGTGATTGCGGGTGCGTTGTGCGTCTATGATAGCAGATTTGCACAGTGTGGCTTTCTTGCACTTAGCCAACACAATGGCTTTGCACTCTAAACTCTGCATCATCGAATAACTACCTCTCTAACTCTAAAACTGCTCTTGTCTGAGACCCAGATGGCTAAGACATTCATCTCAACTCGTCTTAATATATCCAACTATAGGACTTAATTTTATAAATTCCGTATGAAGGTGAGTATGTGCCTATGTAAATATAAACATTCCTATAACACGTCTCGAGCATCGTCGAAATCTCCTAATTTCGATCGTATCTGTGCTAAAATCCTTCCTCTCCTTCTACTACATATATCTTTATGGCTTTGCTACTGGTCCCTAACAGAATACGAAGATTTTCATGCTTTTATTGAAGTACCCTTGACTACTTCTCACGAGACTGTTATACCTCCTGCTACATCCAAATACTGAGGTCCTCTATTTAGGGATTTCATTACCAGCAAAACTGAAATTGTTGGGCTATTCCTCAGCGGTAGCTAGATTAGTTGGAAAGGAAAGTCCGAATCAATTCAGTATTACTCAACGATCTGGAGCTAATCTGATTAATAACGCTACATCACAATGCCGGATCGTCCAACCGATTCTTGGAACACACTTGACCTAATGTTTAACCATAGTCCCTTCTCGTATAATCGAACGTACCACCACCTTCACTGCCTATGCGGTAAATCTGTACCACAACCTTATATCACTTAATTTTAATAACTTTCTCTCCAACATCTCCATCCCTGCCCTATGTCGGTTTTTCTGGCACTTTGTCGGCAGATTCGGGGGCCCCCCCCTCCAAATGTTTTTTTTTGGGCGCGGTGTATTTATTTGCTTCTACCGCTACTATAATTAAGAAAAGTGACTGCTTTGACTGTTAAGACGCTTCAGATTCTGCAGATAAAGTATGGAAAACTGTAATTGTTATTGGATGAGCAGGTTCATTCTCTCTTCGACAATCTTTTTCTCTAAAAATCCATTAAAATCAAAATGCATGATTTTTATGCCTAGACCTCAGTCACCTTTGATAATAAAATGGGAGGTATGGCTATAGAAATGGTCAGAGATTTTTAACGATCTAGGACTGATATTGAAAAATAATTTTCACTTTGAGAGATTTGTCTCTTTTATTGCTTCTAAAGTGGAAGAAGCTAGAGGTGTAATTTACTCATTACTTCCAGCTCTGCCTTTATAAATTTTACGATTGTTGTATTGGTCATTTGCCTTTTCTCATATTAATCTGCATAAATGTGTGTGTATGTATGTGTGTTTAGGTGTGTGTGTATGTGTGTTTATGTCTGTGTGTATGCTTAATGAGTTTTTTATGCGTGTTTGAATTAATTTTTTTGATTTTTTTTTAATACTTGACGGAAAAGAGGGTAAATTTATAAAATAATTCTTCAGTCTTAATTTTGAATTTTTTATTTTTATTTTAACCTTTTAATTATTTCTCAATTAGTTACAGTTTTTGATAGGTGTAATATTTTCGCTTAGTTCTAGAGTAGTTTTATTTTAGCTATGTTTTGTCTGTATATATATATATATATATATATAAAGGTTTATGTGTTTAGGTGTGAAGAGAAAAGCCATGTTAAAGTATGCATAGCATTATTCGTTTTTCTCGTCTCGTATGGTAAATGTCTCATTCTGATTGGAAAAGAAATGGAGATTTCTTTGTATGAATGGCCATTTGTTTGATCAGAAAATTTGCAGTTGGCTGAAGGGGAACTTACAGCTATTAAAATGGAACCCAGCTTAGACCAGTGCACCACATTACTACTGGCAATACCTTCCTTTTTTTTCTTTTTTTATTAATATTAATTAAAATAAAAACAACACGTATCTTTCTTGAAGTGAAACAATAGGTTTAATTTCCGTGTATAGTTTATTAAAAATAAAATTAACCCAACCCGCCCCAAAAATGTTTTCACAATGCGCGAAATAAGTCCTCATTAGCTATAGGAATATTAAAACTCCTAACCTAAGAGAAGATCAATTAAGACTTATACCTATACTTGAAAAACGGTCAAACACCGAAAATAAATTTGCTATCATCTTCAGAAATATTTCACTTTACTAGCTTTATAACCCTCTATAACTATAGGGTGCCTAACTACAAATTGAATAAACTGATACATATACTATATATAATATCTGACCCTCTGGATCAGGAATTACAAGCAATGTAGCAAATAGGGTTAGATTTAGAATTTAAGATATAAATATTGTATACTATGAAGCTTAAGACTATGAATAGGATTCAGTATTTGTAGGAGTTGGAATCAATTTCACCTTTGGCAGAAATTGATTCCATCCCTCATACAATGCCTTATCATAGTCGCTACGAGTCTTGGCATATAGACTATAGACCCTATGAAAGACTTCCGTATGAGGGTGGGAATCAATTTCATCTTTTTGACGAACATTTGATTTCCGACCCTCATACGAAATCCTATCATAGTCTATAGTCTTGTAATAGACTATGATTATGATAACGTATGAGGGTTTTGGAATGCAGAAATTTCAACTTTTGGCGATTGATGCAGTGCACCTGACTGGAAAAAGCTATGTAAAAGGTCCTTGTGAGGACATCCCCGTAGGAGCAGAATGAGAGATCATCCATACACACAGCAGCGAAAAATGTCTACTGACGAAATTCGGATGTATAAGCAGCTCTAAAAGGTAACGAGAATTCTTTCTTTCAACCAAGCAGAAGAAAGGTAAACAAGGAATAAAACCGCACGAAAGAACCATAATGCAAGTTCAAAAATCAAGTAATCATTCTTGGTATTCTTTAGGTATTGAAATGCAACAACAACAACAACAAACAATAAACATAAGTACACAAAGATAAGGGTCTCTTTGGATAACTAACCAAACTGGAAATATATGCATAACGATAACATCTGTTTTCACATTAATAAAGCTATCTAGATTTCAAGCATTCGTGAAACAGTTACGCATATATGTTTATTTTATCACTGTATGATAGTTACGTTTTGGTTATTAAGAAACTTCCTCCAGATTTGTCGAGCCCTTTCAATTACATAGTCAAAATCGTTACTCATTCGTGGCAGAATTTTCAAAGCTTTATGCCATGAAGTTGGCGCTAAATTTGGTGTTCTTTCGTACCACACAGAAGTATGCTGGTAGTCAAGAGGAAAAGTTTTGAACAGAGAATTTGAGCTTGGCAAAGAAATAGCCTGGTTTCATGAACGTCGCAGAACACACAAAAAGAAAGACTTACTCAAAAATAAAATAAAACCGTGTAAATATATATATTTTTTTTTGTTTTGTGAAATCAATAGTTTGAAGATTACATTGCAAGGCATATAACCAACCTATTGACAGCACAGGATAAGGTTACTAGTTTTCTGCGAAAATTGGAACTTTATCAACGCAGACTTTAAGTTTACGACATATCAATGTTCCCACAATTGTGAGAGCTTCAGACCGTAAACAATGAAGAAGAATTCATATTTAATAACTCCGTGGTTCAACATATCATTGCAATGATAGATACTTCCAGATATAGACAATCGGCAATCCAACTCATGGATACTGAGACCATTTTCTGTAGATGATGGAATCTTTAAAGATGAAGATGTGCCAGTCAAAGTAGAATTCATCGTACTACGCGAGGAGGTAGTACTCTAAAAGTGGAATTTCAAAATTATGACCTCCCGACGTTTTGGAGAAAAGTTGGAGCCGAATATTCATATTTTAGCTGACATAGCTCTGAGAATTTTAATTCCATTCAGCACGAAGTACAGATGTGAGAGCGGTTTCTCAACTTTAGTTTCAATGAAAACAAACAAGAGCCAGGAAACCGTCTCAATGTAGAACATGACTTAAGATGCGCTTTTAAGTGGGATATCCTAACATAAAAAAAGCATAAATGAAAAACAGTATCAACCTTCTCACCGACTGTCATTATCCTGAACATTTTAATTTTACAGCCCATGTTTTTACTTAGGTTTTAACGAATTAAGATAACTGTATTAAACTGTATTGTTTTATTCCCATATCATTTTTTTTGCTTTGAATGGATGGAGGGCGGGTTCCCTGTTAGGAAATAGGGGTGATAGGATAGAAAAGGTTAGAAAACACTGGCTTAAGGGTATGGAAGGGACCGTAAAGGGGGGGGGGGGTTCTTTTCAGCTTACGTCATGTTCTACTACTATTCTTTTCCAGTGTATGCTTTATTTCATTCATCTCCTCTCTCTCTCTCTCTCTCTCTCTCTCTCTCTCTCTCTCCTCTCTCCTCCTCTCTCTCTCTCTCTCTCTCTCTCTCTTTCTCTCTCACTCTCTCCTCTCTCCTCTCTCACTCCTCCTCTCCTCCTCCTCTTTCTCACTCAGCTGGATGAAATTAGGGAGACCAGTTACACTAATTCAAATTCTAAAATATATATATATATATATATATATATATATTTAATGTACATATATATATATATATATATATATATATATATATATATATATATATACTCTCTCACTATATATATATATATATATATACTCTCTTTCTCACTATATACTCATATATATATATATATATATATATATATATATATATATATATACTCTCCTCTTTCTAAATATATATATATATATATATATTTAAATAAATAAATTACTACAAGGTTGTTGTCGTTTCCTTCAGACAGTCTTCGACAGATTTACTCCTGGCTTGGCACTGTATTTACTATTTAAATAAATTTATATTTCTCAATAAATGTCTAATATTGAATGCTTATTTCACTATGTCAATAAAAGAAATTAAATTTGGAAAGACTGTGTGGAGTCATATAGGTACTTTCTTAGTTCACTAATCACAAATTAAAATAAACTATAAAAAGTAGTTTCGAAAAATATTTGGATTTGATTGAGGCAAGCACTTAAAGAACTAATTTATTGTTTTTTTTTTATTTCAGTTTAATTATTGTTTATTTGAAAATAGAAAATTTAATTCTTCTTTCCTTTCAAAATTCTGTTATAGCATCATCAATTAGTTGTGTTTTTTTCCAAAACTTTTTCTCTGTGAACACTGAGCAAACATAATCCATTTAATCGATCTTCAGAAATGGTTGACCTTAGCCAAGTTTTTACTCTTCTGAAAGTGCTGAATGATCTTTCAATTGTGCAAGTCGTTGGTGGGCGTTTAGAAAATTTGATTGCTTGTAAAACGGAAAGAGGCAATGTTTTAGGATCAGTTCACTATAGCACGCAGTTTCGTTTACATCTAACCCTTGGTCCCCATCTGATTTCTTCCATAAGTTGAACCATGATTCTGCTTCACCATTCAAGTTCTCAATATTGTATATAGTTTGAAGTGATTTAATTTTTGATATATTCATTTATGGTTAAATTTTTAATTCTAGCGGGATGTAAAATACAGAGAAATGTTGGTATTCGGTTGTCGTCCGAAAATCTGATATGCAGAGACGAAATCAGTGAATCTAGGTATGGTATAAATAGAGAAACCCTGAAATAATCCTCCACAGAACTGCATGAAAAGTTAGGTCTTTGCATTTGTTTGGACACTATCCGCGGCATTGAGAATTCTATAAAAAAAATTTCTGCAAGCTCCTTAACACTGGTAAAAAGTTCCTTGAAAACAGACGCGACATGTTTTTCGTCTCTATTATTTTTTACTATTTCAACGTGACCCGTGAACCTCTTCCAGATTGATAGTTTTAGTTTGAAGAATGTTCGTGACAGGTTCAAAGTAAGAGGAATACTTGGCCATGATAACTAATCAAATAAGGAATTTAGGAGTTCCTGTTACTGACGAAAGTTGAAATGCTGCTGTTCCTGTGGCCTGAGTTACTTCTGAATCTGATGACAAAGTTTCCAAAACTAATTTAATGTGAATGAAATTTTCAAAAAAAATTCTGATGAACTTGTATTTTGAGGACCATCTTGTTTCGCATAACATTGGTATATTCATTATCAGTTTCCTACGCAATGGGCTTTCACGAAAAAAATACAATAACTAATTTCACTGTGCCCACAGTATTTCGAAATTCGGGAACAAGATTGAAGTCATCAACAACTAAATTTAAGCGATGAGAAGCACAGTGAAAAAATTTGGCCTTGGGATATTGATTTCTTATTATTTTCTGTACCTCATTTTCTTTTCCAGCCATGGTTGAGCATCCATCAAATCCAAGTTCAACGACTTTATCCATATATAAATTGTAAGCTTCTCTGGTAGTCAATAAAATGGCTTCTGCTATAACATCAGCTTTTAATTTTTTCAACTGAGTAAAACCTAAAAATTCTTCTCTAACTTTCAACTCCTTATCAACGAAACGAACGCCAATTGATAGCTGCTCCACCCCAGAAATGTCTGCCGTTTCATCCGCTAAAAGTGAAAAGTATTCACTATTGTTCACTTCATCCACAATGTTTTTACAAGTTAGGTTTCCGCATATGGATATGAGCTCATTCTGGACCATATGTGATGTGTATTTTTGATTACCTCCACTTGATTGTAAATGCTCAGTAAGCACAGCATCACTAGCTTCAACTCTGAATTTTAACAAATCCGAAAAATTACCCGTATCTGCAGTACTGTCTCGAACGGGTAGATCATGGGTTCCACAGAAGATCAAAGTTGAAATTATTGGCAACAATTTTTTACTATTTTTTTCGATAATTAAATGTTCAGCATTATTTAATTTTTCAAAAACATTAACATGTTTATTTAAAATTATTTGTTCAAAAATTTTCGCTGCTACAGCAGCATCTTTATGCCACTGAGATTTAACATGGTTCCTTGCATGTGAGTAGAAGTCTTTATATTTTAAGAATGGTTTGACAATAAATGAACCCAAAAACCCTCTTTTGATGCAAGGCCTAATTAACACGCATAATTTACAGAAGAGTCCTTTTAATTTTTTTCAATATACTAACCACAAATTGTATTGATTTAGCCAATCGTAAAGGAAAGCCCTTTTGCCCCATG
>JABUQX010000035.1:57500-59168 GCA_015478945.1 Trachelipus rathkii
ATATCAAAGGCGCGCGGTCCATGGAAGCAAGGGAAGCAATGATTCCCTAATAAATAAAAGAAAATTTCAAAATTGAAATAATTCATTCTTAAACAATTAAATTAATTATTAAAATTAATCATTCAAATTTATTATTTTTTTATTTGATTGTTAATCACAAATAGTATTGAATACGATATATTTTTTACCATTCGTTGGTGAGAGAGAGAGAAGAGAAGACAGAGAGATGGAGAGAGAGAGAGAGAGAGAGAGAGAGAGAGTGAGAGAGAGAGAGAGAGAAGAGGAGAAGAGAGAGAGAGAGAGAGAGAGAAGAGAGAGAGAGAGAGAGAGAGAAATGGTGACATATTATAGGTAAATGAAAAAGAATGCTTTTAAGATAAAAGCATCTTTTTCCCGCTGATTAACTTTTTTTTTTTTTTTTTTTTTTTTTTTTTTTTTTTTTTTTTTTTTTTTTTTTTTTTTTTTTTTTTTTTTTAATTTTTTTAATTTATTAAAAACATTAAAATTATTTAAAAATATTTTACTTAAAAACTTCAAATTTAATTTAGAAAAATAAAACACATATCGTGTGTTAAATCAACTCTAGAAGAGAATCTTTTGAAAGCTTTACCTTTTCAGCGTCCGTAGGCCGTACGGCAGTGGCGTCCCTTAGTGTAGAGAATTATATCATTTTCACATTGAAAGAAATCGAAGTAAAGTGATAAATCAAGCAAATATATGCATTTGATAGGCTTATTTTAATATACGGTATAAAATTAAATAAATTTCGAATAAATATTCAAATTTAATTACCTCATTTAGCTCTTACTTTTCTAGCTCTATAAGACTAGGTCCTCTACCCAAATACTTATCCTCCTTTGTGTCAATAGTTCATCCTCCTGATAGTTTTGACTCCTTTGACTCTTTTGACTCCTCCTACCTCAAATTCAATGGACGAAATAAACAATTTTCGTTACAACTTGAACAATGAAGTAAATCCTCTTCTCTTATCAAATGAGCTAGATGATTTGTATAAAGGCCGTGAATGCCTGAAATTTATGTATCAACATAAGGAGCCTTCCAAAACACCATGATGACCTATCTAACCTACTTTCATCCCTTAGTGCTAAGTTTTCTTGCATTGTCCTCACAGAGACCTTTCTAAAAAAACTATAACAAAGACCTGTATGCCCTCTCAGGTTATGATATGTTAAACGTTTGCCGTAAAGAAAGAAAAGGAGGAGGTGTCTCAGTACTTATTGAAAAGAGCTTTAAAGCACAAGAAATTTTCACAGTCATTAACTCTGACATCGAGGCTCTTGACGTAACATTTAAAGACAAAGGATCCTAAAACAATAAAATCTTTATTGGAGTTTAACAGACACTCACAAAGGGAGTTAGAAGTGAATTTTACACAAAAAGCTTGATGATTTATGCAGCTCTACACTGAAAAGTGGGATCACTGTAATAGCTGGTGACTTAATAACGACGTGTCTAGTAATAATACCAATTCCTGTGGAAAAAAGTTGCTAATTGACACAATGACGTCTAACGGTTACCTTAACTATATTAACAGAATTACACGGCAAATAGAACTCAATAACCCACTATCATTGAGCATATGTTGGTCAAATAATCGTGGTCAACAAAACCTTTAGACTAAACACAACGAAACTCTCGGACACTACC
>JABUQX010000036.1:0-12500 GCA_015478945.1 Trachelipus rathkii
GGAGAAAAAACAAAGAGGAAAGGAGAAGAAA
The DNA here is from genome assembly GCA_015478945.1 of Trachelipus rathkii. Taxonomy (NCBI): domain Eukaryota; kingdom Metazoa; phylum Arthropoda; class Malacostraca; order Isopoda; family Trachelipodidae; genus Trachelipus; species Trachelipus rathkii. The sequence continues at coordinate 32 of JABUQX010000036.1, forward strand.
AAAAGAAGAAGATGAAGAAACGATGACGAAGAATGATGAACAAGAGGTGGAGAGAACAAGAAGGAGGAAAGAGAAAGGAACCAAGAGGAAAAGGGAAGAGGGACAAGAAGGGGAAATGAGGAAGAACAAGAGGAGGGAAAGGGAGAAACATAGAGGGAAAAAGGAAGAAACAAGAGAGGAAAGAGAGAAAAAAGGAGAAAGAGCAAATCAGAGGAGGGAAGATGAAAAACAAGAGATGGAAGAGGAAAACATAGGGAGAAAAAGAGGAAAACTTTACAGACACTAAGAGGACAGTGGAGTAAAGAGAGAAAAGATACAGAATACGGAAAGGAAAAAGAGTAGGCAAAGGAAGAAACACAGAGGAGACAGATTAAAAATCAAAGAGAAAAAGAGAAACTTAACAAGAAAGGAAACAAAACAAGAGGCAGGGAAGAGGAAAAACAAAAGAGGGAAAGAAGAAGAAAAGAAAAAGAAAAGAAGACAAAGAAAGATCGAAAGGAGAAAAGGGAAAAACCGAGTGTGGACGCAGTGAAACCAGAGGGGAAGATAACAAAATTGGAAAACATGGGATGAAAACAGAGAGAAAAAACACTAGAGGACAGATGGTAGTAAATGAATGAAAAACAAGAGAGGGAACAGGAAGGACTGATGTGAAAGAAAAGAAACAATAGAAATAGAGAGAGAGGGAAGCAAGGAGAGAGACAGAAGAGGGGAAAAAAGTTCTTCATACACTGCGCGAATATGAGTAAGTCAGGGAAAGGAAAGAACAGAGGATGAAAGAGTGTACACTTCCCATATAAGGAAAAACAAAGAAAGAAAGAGGAAAAGAAACAAATTAGGAAACACGGAGAAAAAAAAGAGAGAACAGGAACATGCATAAAGAGGCAGAAAGAAGAAACAGAGAGGAAACAGACAAGACAGGAAGACTTGGAATGGAAAACAGAAAGGAAATTACAAACAATATGGGAAGTGAAACAAAGGAAGAAAAGAGGAAGAAACAAATAGCTTGAAAAAGAACAAAAAACCAGAACAAGAAGGGTAAAGAGAAAAAAAGAGGAGGAAAGAAAGGAACAGCTAAATTTACAACAAGAAGAGGGAAAGAGTGTAAGTTAAGAGGAGGAAGAGGAGAAAAGCCAAGAAAGATAGGAAAGTGTAAATCAAAAAACTGCAAAGAAAGGCAGAGACTCTATGTAAGAAACAAAAGAAAGAAGAAGAATCAAAAAGGAAGAGAAAAAATAGAGGAGTGAAAAGCCAAAGCAGAGGAGGAAATAGGAAGAAAAAGAGGATGGCTAAAAGTTGCAAAGAGGAGGACGAAGGAAAAACAAGGATAAAAGAAAAAAACAGATGTTGATAAGATAGTAACAAGAGAGGAAAAGGCAAAACTAAGAGAGAAGAAAATACCAAGAAAGGGAAGAAAACAAAGAGTGGAAAAGATGATAACAAGAGGAGGGATAGAGACTTAGGGATGGATATTGGAGAATTTGGGGGGGATGAAAGAAGAAGACAGAAATGGAAATACCAGATCGTCAGGAAGGAAAGGGAGAAAAAAGAAAGAGGAAAAACATGGACAAAAGAGAAAAAACAAGAAAGAAAAAAAAGAAGAGAACAATAGAGAGAAAGAGAAGAAACAATACAAGGAAGCAGGAAGAAACAAGATGTTAAAAAATAAGAACAATAAAGGGATAGAAACAATAATAGGGAAAGAGGAAGAAACAGAGGAGAACAAAGGAAAAACGAGGGAAAGAAAAAAACAAGAGAGGAAAAAAAAAACAAGAGGAGAAAGAGGAAACAAGGATAGGGAAAGAGGAGAACAAGAGGAGGAAAGAAGAAGAAACAGAGGAGAAAAGAGAAAGATAAGAAGAGAGAGAAGAGGAAGAAACATTATGAGGAAAAATAAGAAAAATAAGAGAAAGAGGAAAAAAGAGAAACAAATAAGAAGAGAAGAGACAAGAGAGTGGAAAGAGGCAAACAAGAGATGGAAAGAGAAGGAAGAGTGTTGAAAGAAGAAAAACAGAGAAGGAAAAGAGGAAAAAACAAGAGAGGAAAGAGAAAAACAAGAGGAGGAAAAGAGAAGAAAAGAGGAGGGAAGAGAAGAAACAAGAGAGGAAAGAAAAAACAAGACAATACAGAAAGAACAAGAGGAGGAAAAGAAGAAACAAGAGGAAAGGAAGAAACAAAATGATGGAAGTGGTGGAGGAAAGAGGTAGGAAATAAAGTAGAGTTAGGAGGAAGATGGAGGATTAATAAAATAGAGAAAAAAGAACAAGAATAGGTTCCCACTAAAAATTGGATGCAAAACGTTCGCACGCTATTTATAAGGCACAACGAAGGAAAGAGAAGAAACAAGATGAGGAAAAAGAAAACAAATAGAGAAAGAGAGAGAAACGAAAGGAAATACAAAACCAAAAGAGGAGAGAAACAAGATGGGGATTTACTATCGACGAGTGAAAACTAGAGAAAACAAGAGATGGAAAGAAAAGAACAAGAGGGAAAGAAGAAAAAAAGGGGAAGGAAAAAAGAGAAGGGAAAGAGAAAAAATAGGAAGAGGAGAAATAGAGGAGAAAGAGAAAAAAAGGAGGTAGGAAAAAGAAGAAAACAAGATGGGAAGAGTAAGAAACAAAGTTAAAGAAAATATCTAAAACAAAAGGGAATTGGACATAAACATGAATAAACAAGGTTTTAAGGGACATGCAAAAGATTAAAAATTGAACCACAAGAGGAAAAAGGAGCAAGTACAAGGGCAAAATAAAGTGCTAGTCAGAAAAAACAGAGAAGAAAGAGAAGAAAAAATGTGAAGAAGAAACAGGAGAAGAAGAGGAAGACCAAGAGGAGGGAAAGTAAAAGAAGAAAGAAGGAAGAGGAAGAAGCAAGAGAAGAAGAGGTTGTATAAGAAAGAAACAAAAGAAGGAATAGAATTTAAAAAGGAAATAGGAAAAAAATAGAAGGAAAGAGGTATAGTAAATAATGAAAAGAAAAAACAAAGAGAGAAGAGAAGACTTAAGGATGAAAGAGGAAGAAAAAGAAGAGAGAATAAGATAACAAAAGGAGGAAGAGAAAGAAACAAGATTAGAAGATAGTAAGAAACAATCGATGGAAAGAGAAGAAACAAGAAGGGGCAAGAAAGAAACAGGAGGTAGAGAAAAATCAAAGAGGAGCAAAAGAGATAAGAAAGCAAGATGAATAACTGAACTACAGAAAAGGTAACAGAAAAAAACAGAAGAAAGTACAAACAAAGAGAAAGAGGAAAAAAAATACTGAATTAGGAAAAACTAAGAGTAAGAAAGAGAAAGGAATAAGAAGAATGAAAAGGAAGAAACAAAGAAAGGAAGAGGAGAACAAGAGGAGTGATGAGAGACAATAGAGGGAAGGTAAAAGCAGGATGGGGGGAAAGAAATAAACAAGATTTGAAAGAGAGGAAAATAAAGAAGAAAGAGAATGAAAAACAGAAGAATAAGGAATAAAGCATAGGAAGAGAGAGGATAGAACACAATAGATTTAATAAAGAACAGAGGGGAAGAGAAAGAAACAAGAGAGTGAGCCCTAAAATGGAAGAGAAGGGAGAAAGTGACAGGATAGCTGAATTAACATTCTAAGAGAAAGAGCAGAATCAAGATGATACCAGTGATAGACGAGAAGAAGATAACAAGAGGAGAAAGAGAGGGAAAAAGTAAGAAACATTGAGGAAGAGGAGAAACAAGAGAAAAAATAAAATAATTATCAAAGCAAAAGAGAGAAAAGAGGAGAAACAAAGGAGGGAAAGTAAAGAAATGATGAAAAGAGGAAACAAGAGAAAAAGATGAAGAAAATAGTAGGAAAGAGAACAAATCAAGATAGGGGAATGAGGAGACAAGTATAGAGGGAAGTAAAAGAGGAGGTAAAGAGAAAGAAACAAATGGAAAGAGAAGAAAAAAGAGAAGGAAGAAAGAAGAAATAGGGAAAGATGAAGAAAGAAGATGAGAGAAAGAAGAAGATACAAAAGGAAAAAGAAAGAAACAAGATAAAAGAGGATACAAAATGATAAGAATTAAGAAGATCAAGAAAATAACAGGAAAAACAGAGGTGAAGGAAAGAGAGAAACAGAGAGGGAAAGTGGAGAAACAAAGAAGAAAGCGAATAAACAAAAGGAAAAAGTAAAATAGAGGAGAAAGAGAAGAAACAAGAGATAAAAACAAGAACAAATGCAAGGGGAAGAAAAGAGGAGAAACAAGAAGGGAAGAGGAAAACAAAGTAGGGCAGTAGAATAAACAAGAGAAGTGAAGAGAAGAAACTATTGAAAGAAAAAGAAACAGGAGAAGGGAAAGAGGAAGAAACAAAGAGAAAAAAGAAACAAGAAGAGGAAAAGAGGAAGAAACAAGAAGGGGAAGAGGAAGAAACATAGTAGGGAAAGAGGAAAACGTAGATTGAAAGAGGAAAAACAAAGGATGGAAAGATAGAAACAAGAGAGGGAAGAGAAGAAACAAGAGAGAAAGAAGAAGAAACAAGAAGAATGAAGAGAAAGAAAACAAGTGAAGAAAGATATTTGGATGAAAGCTAAACTCAAAGGATGGAAGATAAAAAACAATGAAGGGGAAAGAGGAAGACACACAGGAGGAAATAGAGAAACAAAGAAACAATGGAAAGATTTCTATTGTCTCGAAATTTAGGAAAGAGACAAAATGAGAAGAAACCGGAAAATCATGAGATGAAAGAGAAGAAACAATAGAGGAAAGAGGAGAATCAAAAGAGAAAAAGGAAACAGAAGTGAAAGATAAGAAACCTGCTAAGAAGAATAAACAAGAGGAGGGAAATAGGAAAACAGATGAAGAAAGAGAGATGAAACAAGAAGAAAAGAAAAGAAAATGTAGGGAAGTGATTTTCAAGAAAGAACGAGAAAAACAAAGAATGAAAGAGACGAAACAAATAGAAAAGGAATAAGAAGCGAGGGAAGCAGAAGAACATAGGAGAAAAGATAAGAACAAGAGGGAAAGAGAGGAACAAGAGAGAAGAGATTCAAATGAGAGGGAAAGAAGAAAGAGACACCGTCAGAGGATTCAAGTGGAGGAAAGAGGAAGAAAGTCAACCGTTCAGAGATTGAAGTATGAAGACAAGATTTGAAAGAAAATAAACAAGAAAGGAAAGAGGAAAAAAAGAAGGAGGAAAGTAAAGAAAGGAGCAAAGAGTAAGAAAAAAAGAAAGCACACAGAGATTAAGTTGAAGGGAAAGAAGAAGAAAAAGAGGACAGCTGAGCAAATGAAGGGAAAGAGGAAGGAACAAGAGGAGAAAAGAGAAGAAACAAGAGGAGGAAATAGGAAGAAAACAAAGAGTAAATGAAGAAATAAAGAAAAGAAGAAACAAGAGGAGTGAATGGAACGAACAAAAGTAGATAATAGGAGGCAGAATCAAGAGAGGAAATAAGGAAAAACAAAGATGATAAGAGGAAAAACAAATAGAGAAAAGGAAGAAAATAGGAGGGAAAGATAAAAAGGAAAGAAGAAACAAGAAACAGATACATAGGGAAATAAAAAGATGATCGAGAGACCTAGAAAAGACAAGAATTTGAAGCATAAGGCGAAGTTTAAAGTCAATAAACAAAGAAAGAGAAAGAAACAAAAGGATGAAGAAAAAATCAAGAAAAGAGAAAGAGAAAGATTAGAAAGGAGAAAAAGAGGAAGAAAACAAGAAGAAAAGGAAGAAAGGAGGGAAGAGAGAAAAAGGAGAAGAGAGAAAAAAACAAGAAGAGAGAAAGAGGAAGAAACAGAGGAAGAAACAAGAGGAGAAAGAGAAGAACATTGATGGCGATAATGAATTGACAAGTAAGGAAGAGTATTGAAATTTGTGAGGATAGAGAGAAAAAAAGGAGGAAAGAAAAGAAGAGAGTAGGAAAGGGAAGAAACAAGAGAGGGAAAAGAAGAAAAAGAAGGAATAGGAAGAAACAAGAGGAGAAAAGAAAAACAGAGTAGAAAGGAGAAAACAGAGGAGAAGTAGAAGAAACCAGATAAAAATGAGGAAGAACCAAGAGAAGGGAAGAGGAAGGAACATAATGTTGAAAGAAAAGAAAACAAGATAATGAAGAGGAAGAAACAGAGGAGATGAGGTAAATAAGAAAGAAAAAAGAGGAAGACATATTCAAAGTGAAGAGGAAAGAAGATGAGGAAAGAGACAGAAAGATGAGGGAAGAGACGGAAAGATGAGGAAAGAGACAGAAAGAAATTGTGTGAGAGAAAGAAGACAAAGAAGTAAGTTTTCCATTCTCATCGTCAAAAGAATATGAAAGCAATAAGAGAAGAACAGAGAGGAAGGGAAAAAAGACTGATGAAAGATGAGAAACAAGAGGTGTGAAAGAGGAGAATAGAAAGGAAAGAAGAAGAATCAAGATAAGAAAGAAATAAACGGAGGAAAGAGATGAAACAGTAATAGGGAAATAGGAATACATCAACGGAGGAATAGTAAAAAAAAAGGAGACAGATGTGGAAAGATAGGAGGAACGAGCAAATAAAGATGGAGAGTGAAAACAAATTTTGAAAAACGAAAAAAGATGAAGGAAAGAGGAAACAAGAGAGGGAAGAAAAGAGTATGGAGAAAAAGATAGAGAGTGAAAAGAGATGATAAAAAGAGGAAATAGAAAGAAACAGAGCAGAGGAAATAGAAAAAAAAAGAGGAGGGAAGAGGAAAAACAAGAGGAAAAAGAACAGAATATGATGGATGAAAAGGGAAGAAACAAGAGAATGAAGAAGAACAAAGGAGAACAAGGAAAAAAAAGAATAAGGGAAAAATAGAAAACCGTACACCTGAATAAGCAGACACCCAATCAATGGGCGACAACTACAAAATATGATAGAAGAACCAATAGTAAGGAAAGAGAAGAACAACAATAGGACAAGAGAGAACAAGATAGGAAAAGAGAAGAAACGAGGAGGGAAACGATTAAAAAACAAGAAGAGGAAAGAAGAAAACAAGAGAGGAAAAGATTGAAACAAAAAGGAATAGAGAAAGAAATGAAAAAGAAGAATAATATCTTAGAAGCAAGAAAACAAAGGAAAGAAGATAAACAAGAGAGAAAAAATAAACAAAACTGAAAGAAGAAAGATAAAACAAACGAAGGGAAAGGAAAAGAAAAGCTAAGAAACAAAGAAACAAAGAGGGAAAGAAAGGTAACAATTTGAACAGAGAAATATAACAGAAAGAAAGGAAAAACAGAGGAAGGAAAGAGTGAAGAAAGAGTGAGAGAAAGAGGAAGAAAAGAGAAGGGGAAAGAGGAAATAACAAGAGGAGAATGCAAAAAACAAAGGAGGAAGAGAAGGCTAACAAAGAGAGCAAGAAATGAACAGAAAGAAGAAAGAGGAGAAACAAAAGCAGAAAGTGAAGTAAAAAGCGGACGATAAGGCAGAAAAAAAGGAAAAGAGAGGGGAAATAACAGAGGGAGAAAAGGAAGAAACAAAAATAGGCAAGAGAATCAAAGGACGAGAATGATCAAAAGATAACATAAAGAACAGGCTAAACAAGAGAAGAAAGGAGAAAACATGAACTTGAAATAGACTGGGAAGAAAAAAGAAATGATGTAAGAGGAATTGCAAAGATTTTAAAGATGAAGAAGAAGAGAGGGAAAGAGATGGAAGAACAAAGAATTCAAGCAGAGAACTGAGATGAGAAAAAGATAAAAACAAAGATGAAAGAGTAAGAAAACAAGAGGGAAAGAAGAACAGAGAGGGAAAAGGAAGAAACAAAGAAGAAAAAAAACATTAATGGAAAAGAGGATGAAATATGAGAGGAAAGAGGAAAATAAGAGAAGAAACAAGAGGAGGAGAAGAAGAAACAATAGAGGAAAGAGGAAGAAACAAGAGGTTGGACTCACGCATAAATCAAGAGAAGTAAATATGAAGAAACCAACTGGTGATCTGTGAAAACAATAACAAGAAGAAACAAGAGAAGGGAATGTTGTCAGAAGAGAGTAGAGAGGGATAAAGAGGAAACAAGTGGAGGGGAAAGAAGAATCAAGAGAAGGAAAAGAATAATAAAATTGTAGAAGAGGAAACAAAGAGATAAGGGAAACAAGACACGAAAGAGGTACACTAAAGGAAGGAAAAGGAAAGAACAAGATGACAAAGAGATTAACACCAGGGGAACAAATAGGAGGCAAATAGGAAGAAACAAGAAGGAAAATAGAAAAAAGAGGGAAGAAAGAGGTAGAAAATCAATAGTCAGTGGAAAGAGGAAAACAAGAGGAGAGAGAAGAGAGGCCACGAGATGACGATGATTAAGAGGAAGAAAAGAGAAGAAACAAAAGAGAATGGAGGGTGTAAACAAGATTCAGGAGGGAAGAAAACAAGCGACTGGAAAACAATAACAAAGAGATGGAAAAGTAAGAACAACTTGAGGATAAGAAAGAAACAAGAGTAGAAAGAGAAGAAACTATTAGTGAAGAAAATGATGAGGCATCAGAATATTTCAAGAAGAAACATAAAAGCCAGCGAAGGAAAGAGAATCAAAACAAATAGTAGGAGAGAAAAACAACACTAAATATTTACGATCTCAATCAGGCATTGAAACAAAACCTCAGAAATATAGAGCTCTCGCTGTTAGTCGGAGAAAAAAGAAGGAGGGAAAAAGAAAAAACAGAAGGAGGGAGAACGGAAGGAACAAGAATTTGGAAAGAAGAAGAAACAAGAAAGTAAAGAGGAAGAAATCAAGATGAGAGAAGAAGAGAAACAAATGAGTAGAAAGAGGAAGAAACACGAGAATAGAAAAAGAAAGAAACAGAGGAGGAAAGAAAAAAAGAGGAAAGAGGTAAAACAATAAATAGGGAAGAGGAAGAAACAATGGAGGAATAAGGAAAGAAACAATATTAAGAACAAGAGGAGCAAGAACGAGGGAAAGAGAAAGAACACCGTTGGGGATTAAATGAAAGGGAAAGAGGAAGAAAAATCAGAATTCAAGTGAGGGGAAAGAGGAAGAACACAGTCAGGGATGATTCAAGTGAAGAGAAAAGAAGAAGAATCACAGATAGGAAAAGAAGGAGAAACAAAGATGGAAAGAGTGTAAGACACTCTAGAGGAAAGACGAAGATAGAAGAGAAAGAAAGAGTACAACGTAGTAAGAAAGAGAGAGAAACAAAGGAAAAGAAAGACAAGGTAGGGAGAGTAGCAAGAAAAATACGAGTCAACGTAGAAGAAAAAACTTTGAAAGAAAAGAAACAAGAAAAGAAAGAGGAAAAACAAGATAGGAAAGAGAAGAATACAACAGGATTACCGACAGAAATACAAGATGAGGAAGAAGAAGATAACAAGAAGAGAAATGAAAAGAAATCAAAAGGAAAGAAAAGGAACCAAAGAACGGGAAAAGAAAAACAAGAGAGGGAAAGAGGTAGAAACAGGACAAGTGAAAGCAAGAGGATGGAAAAAGAAATAAACAAGAGGAGGGAAAGGATAAAATAGAGGAGGGAAAGAGGAAGAACAAGAGAAATAAGAAACAAGAGAGAGAGAATGAGGAAAAACAAAGGAGGGAAAGAGAGAGAAACAAGAGAGCGGAAAGAGGAAAAAACAATAGGCAAGATAAGAGGAGGAACAAATGTAAAAGAAAATGAACAAGAGTGTAATAAGATGTAGAAATAATAGGAGCAGAGAGGTGAAAACAGGAGCGGAAAATAGAGAAACAAGACAGGAGAAGAGGAAGACAACATAGTACGAAGAGGAAGAAACAAGGAGTGAAAGAACGAAACAAGAGTAGAAAGGGTATAACCAGCGTTTGAAAAGTGTAAATTTAGAGGAAATGTAGAAAAATAGAGCAGGAGAGGAAAAAAATGGAGGGAATAGGAAGAAACTAAAGGAGCGAAAGAGGAAGAAACAAGAGAGGGAATAGAGAGAAAAACAATAGGAGGAAAGAGGAAGAAACAATAAGGAAAGAGGAAGAAAAAGATGAAGAAGAAGAATGATGAGGGAGGTACCAGGATAAACAAGATAGGGAAGAGGAAAAACAAGGTTCAGAAGGAGGAGTCCATGGGGTCTAGGACCCGATGACGCAGTGGAACGGCAAGGTCGAAGCATACTCAGGAGCACAAGAGATGAAACAGGATGAGTTATTCCGGGATCTACAAGATGAGTATGTGGAAGAATGAGTCAAACGTGGCCGACCCTGAGAGATGGACAGAGAATAAATGAGGCTGTGGGGAAGAGGAATAACACAAAACCTCTTCAAAGTAGAAGGCATGCGACTGGAGAGGAGAGTTCAAAAGAAGTCTTTTTTTTTGCAATATCGATATTAAAATGAGAATATTGTAACAATCAGTCAGTGAAAAAATCAGTCGGAAAGGAGATGAGATGTAAGTGCAAATGTATTATATTTTCTCCACACAAGACGAACGAGAATATCCCCATTAAAAGCAAATAACTACGGAAATTCGAAATAGTTCTAAAATCGCCCCTGAGCACCTAACATCTTGGAAGCTTGTTAGTGTGAGAAAAAATCAATTCTTTCCAAGTAAGATTATTTAAAAAAGAATAACTTTCAATATTAAGGTCAAAATATAGTTTGTGTTCCGTGTTTTCGAAAACAATGTTGTAAATGTGTGGAATATTTTTGGAGTAGATAACTGTAACTATCATTGAAGTAACAGAGTTTTGGGGGCATTGAGAAACAAAATAGTGTCTTCCTCAATTACAAATGCAAGGGAGATCAAATGTCAGTACTAAATAGTCATTCTCCTAACATAAACTATCTGATATTTAAAATTAAAGAGGAACGAAGGGTAGTGTTTTCATATAAATATAAATATGAAGAAGCGACAGATAAATGAAAAAAAAAAAAAAAAAAAAAAATTGATAGGATCTGAACAGTAATACTGTTATACCACTATTGATAAAATTAGAAACGATTATTATTATTATTATTATTATTATTATTATTATTATTATTATTATTATTATTATTATTATTATTATTATTATTATTATTATTATTATTATTATTATTATTATTATTATTATTATTATTATTATTATTATTATTACTATTATTATCTAATTCATCTATTCCTCGAAAGTTATTTTTCTTTATTATTTAACTTGTTAAACATATAAAAGTAGATTAAAACAAATATTAAATAAATAAACACATATTCGAAGATATAAATATAATTATAAATATATAAAATATATAAAACTTGTTTAAACTTTAATACAAAAAAAGAACAAAACGTCTTGCAAAAGACAAACTAATGGCGCTGCAACAACACGGAAAGAACGAAAGTTAGAAGAAAGAGATTCGCTCTTCTATTATTGTTTCAGCGGTTCACTTTCTAAGAAGGATAAAGTGAATAAATTAATTCCTAAAATATTCCCTCAATAATACATTAAAGGTTGCATGTTCTTAATGCGATATTTTGATTGCTAATCATATTTGTGTTCGGGCAAGATCTAAAATTTATTTTGTCGCATTTTGGCCTTTTGAGAAAATTTACCTTTTTGATAATTCGCGATTATTATTATTATATCACTGGGCTGCGTTTGAAATTTTTTTTTTGTGATGTCTGAAGTTTTTGAACAATTTCTATACGTATTTTTCCCGCTGATCACGAAAATGATCTTAGTTTTGCTCTATCACGTCACGTTTTATTTATATGGCAAAAAATTGTTTTACACATATAATGTTATTTTTCTTTAAGCAGTTTTTGATGCTTCATGAATATGCAACTTGTTGCAATGTGTTGCAATTAGTAACTACCAGAAAAGAAGACAAGAATTGAATGGAAAACAAGAAAACGTGTAAATTGAACCTTTACTATATAAACAAGTCACATAAAGAATGAAATTATTGTAAAAAATATACTGGTAACTATAAGATTTTTCTAATCTGCATAAAGTGCTTGGTACTTGTACCTTGACTGTTAATGGTTATACCTAATTGCTATATTTTTAAGTCTTTCCACTATTTGTTTATATGTAATCTATGCTACACATTACATCTCCAAATTAATATTAAGAAAAGATGACCTAATTGCTTTTCGTTTGTGAGTCTTTACAGGCTCATCTCTTTTCAGGCACCAACAGTAGTCTGCCATCATATTTATATCCCAGCGACCTTGGTACCTTTCCTCCATAGTCCGAACATCTTGATGGAACCTCTCCCCTTGTTCCTCACTAAAATCACCACAATTTGCCGGAAAATATTCCAAATGAGAGGCCAGAAAATGAATTTTAATGGACATACGAACACCCATCTTCTTAAAGCTTTCCAGCAGATTTTTAACCATGTCTTTATACTGGGGATTACGATGGTTTCCAAGGAAATCAGTAGCAATTAATTTGAAATTAATCCACGCTTCCTTTTCTATTTGGTTCATGGTGACCTCAAACTCATCATCTTTCATTAAACTTCTAATTTGAGGACCATCAAAAATACCTGAAAGCAATTTAGCATCACTGATGTGTGGAAACTTCTTTTTAATATAAAGGAAAGCATCATTTTCTTTATTCATTGCCTTTACATAGTTTTTCAT
>JABUQX010000036.1:22500-27500 GCA_015478945.1 Trachelipus rathkii
TATTAAATTGTTATCATAAATATAGTAGAGATATAATTATTATTATAATTATTATAAGTTATTTCTATTATGATTGTTATTATTATTATTATATATATTATTATACATTATATATATTATATATATATAGAAAATATCATATAATATATACTTTTATTAATGCTTAAAAGTTAAAGAATTTGATACTATTATCATTTTCATATTGTTATATATTATTATATTATATATATTTATATATGTTATATATAATATATATATATATATATTATTATAATATTATATATATACATATATTATTATTATACATATATATTATTATTATTATTATTATATTATTATTATTATTATTATATATTATAAATATATATATATTATATATATATATATTATATATTATATTATTATTATATATTATTATTATATATATATTATATTATTATTATTACATATTATTATTATTATTATGATATTATTATATATATTATTATATATATATATATATAGATATATATATATATATATATATATATATATATATATATTATTATTATTATTATTACATATATTATTATTATTATTATTATTATATAAATTAAGATCCATATATATATATATTACATATATATATTATTATTATTATTATTATTATAGTTATTATTATTATTATTATATTATTATTATTACATATTATTATATTATTATTATTATTATTATTATTACTATTGTTATTCTAATTTTCCTTAGATGTGTCATATGTAAGATTATTATTATTATTATTATTATTATTATTATTATTATTATTATTATATTATACATATATTATTATTACTTGTTTATATTGTTCGGTACAAATACATTACAATGACATAGAAATATTGTTCCAGAAATATAATAGAAATAGAAAGAGTACAAATATCCGTATTTAGCTCTATATGTGTAGCAACATTTATATTTATATATACTGATATATATATTTATATCCATATGTATATATATATATATGTGGTATATATATATATATATATATATATATATATATATATATATATATATATATATATATGTATTCTCACCTTTATTACCATACCATCCATCTTGTTAGGTAGAACCTGTCATGTGTTGCTCCTCCAGAAATTCCTCCAGGCATCCCGGTTTTCGAACAGTGCTGATCTTTCCACATTCTCCATCGTTTCTTCCCTGGCCACAATCGCCTCTTCCACGGCATCCTTCCATCTTTTTCTCGGTCTTCCCACTGGTCTCGCTCCCATAGGTCTCCAATTAAGTAATCTTCGGGGGTATCTCCAGTCCTCCATTCTCCGCACATGCCCAAACCATCTCAGCTGGTTTCTCTCAATATAATCAATTATTGGGCGGCGTCCTAGCTCTTCTCTTATTGCTTTGCTCCTAACTCTGTCCCTCAACGTTACTCCTCTTATTAATTAAATCTCAACACTCTCATTTCCGCGGAATCTATTTTACTCTTCTGTATTGTATTAATTACTCAGCATTCCGACCCATATAGTAATTTTGGTCGTAGGATGGTGGTATATATTTTTACTTTTATCTCTACTGGCACTCCTTTCTGCGTCATCAACGGGTACAACATTCCCATATTCCTTGAGTATTTCGTTATTCTTTCCCTCAGTTCTGCATCTATCCAACCCTTCTCATCAAATATCACTCCTAGATATTTGAATCTACTGACCTGTTTTAACTGTATATTATCCATCCATATCTCCGCGTGTTCTCCCTGCCTCGATATAGCCATTATCTCCGTCTTCTCCCTGTTTATTTTCATTCCCCACCTCATCATAACTTCATTCCAAGAATTCACTGCAGCCTGAAGTTCATGTTGTTCCCTTGTCACCACAGCCGCATCGTCCGCGTATACAAAGGTGTATTCCCTATCCTCTCTCACACATATCCTCTTCAAGCAGTTGTCCAGATATAACGCAAAGAGTAAAGGAGACAGCACACTTCCCTGCCTTACTCCAGTCTTCGTTTCAAACCGTTTCTCCCTACCCATCTTCATTCTAACCGTATTTATGGGGTTTTCATACATATTCCTTATTATCCTTATCAGCTTCTTATTTATTCCATATGCAGGATCCTCCATCACTCTCCACAATCTCTCTCTTTGTATTCTATCAAAAGCTTTCTCTAGATCTATAAATGCGATATATGCTATCTTATTCCATTCTATACTCTTTTCCACTATCATTTTTAAAGAAAATATCAAGTCAATTACACTTCTATTTGCCCTGAATCCATGTTGCCACTCTCCGATCTTTCCCTCTAATTCTCTCCGGAGTCTTTTCTCTATTATCCTCTCGTATATTTTATATGCGCTCAATAGCAGCACTATTCCTCTGTAATTCTGACACTCTCTTCTATCTCCTTTTTTATGTATTGGGCATATCACCGCTTTTCTCCAATCTGACGGTATATACAATTTATAAGTTCTGTCATCCATGCCACCATACCTTCTCCTGTTTTGAATAGTTCATTATTCAATCCATCGATTCCAGGGCTCTTTCCATTCTTTAAGGCTCTTATAGCTTGTCTCACTTCCTCGCCATGTATCGGTTCCAAGTCATCCTGTTCTTGGTTTTCCATTTGGGGGTTCTCCTCCTCTATATATTCCTCGTCGTCCTTCACATTTAATAGTTCATCAAAATATTCTGTCCATATTTCCTCGACCTTTTCATTATCCACTACTGGTTCTCTCTCTCTCTGTTGAATATCACATTCGTGTTAGGTTCATCTTTTGTTCTTAATCTCTTAGCCATTCCATATATCAACTTCCTAGTGTTCCTCATGTCTTCCTCCAATTCTCCTCCTATCCTTTCCCATGATAAGTCGATGTTTCGTCTCTTTACTACTTCTGCTCGATTTCTCGCCAGGACATAAGCTTGTCTATTTTCCTCTGTCCTTGTCTTCATCCATAAACGGTATTTCTTTTTTTTTTCTTTTACTACCTCTTTGACTTCCTCATTCCACCAAACCGTCTTTTTCCTTTTTCCACTACTTATCTTTTTTGTTCCAATCACTTCTCGTGCAACCTGCTCCACACCTTCTCTGAAATCTCTCCAACCTTCCTCTGCTCGTTCCACAGTTCCTGAGATTTCTTCATATTTTCTAACTAGTTTGTTGTTGAAATCTTCTCTTGTGTTTTCATCCTTTAATTTTTCAAAACAGTATCGTTCTCTGGTTACTTTCTTCGGTTTCTTCCTTTGTCTCCATCTTATCTTCCCCACCACAAGTCTGTGTCCGAATCTAGAGACACTGATGGTATACTTTTAACATCCATGAACACCCTCTTATCATTACATATCATTAGATTTATCATATATATTTTTTATTTTTCTATTTTTTTTGGAAAAAAGAATTTATATATATATATATATATATATATATATATATATATATATATATATATATATATATATATATATATATATATATATATATATATATATATATATATATATAATATCATATATATAAGAATTTATATATTATTTATATATATATATATATATATATATATATATATATTATTATTATTATTATATATATATTATAAATGTTATATATTAAGTTACTTCATATACTTAATCTTATTGTTTATATTAATAATATTACATATTATTATTATTATTATTATATATATAACATGTATATATATATATATATATATATATATATTATATATATATACATATATACATATATTATATATATATATATATATATATATTATTATTATTATTTTCCATATATATTATATATATATTACATAAATTATCTAGCATATACAGAAAAAAGCATTGTTATGTTTTATATATATAAAATTGTAATTACAACATATAAACATACATATATATTATTATATTATTTAATATTATATTATTATTATTATTATACATATTATTATATATATATTTAAATTTATATAAATAAATAAATAGTAAATCTTATGACATTATGCATTTGATGAATTGTCAGTATATATATATATATATATATATATATATATATATATATATATAAATTTATATAGACGACACACCAAGGCCCACATGGAAACGGCTTAACTGGGTTGTTTATTCAACTCCATTGGTGGGTCCTGGCTCATACTTATTTTAAAAATGTCACAATAAAAATTTAGGTGACGAAATGAATATTCAGTCAAAAAATAAATTAAAAGATAAAATAAGGTGTCCTTACATTATATATATAATCCACATATTACATTACAAAATTATATATTGTGAAGAATATTCAGTTCTTGAAGGTAAGAGAAAATAGAGTTACTATTTAACTGGGAGGATTCAGACAAGATATGGGATAACCCTTTAGAAGGTTATAACCTTATATCTCTCTTTTAACCATATATATATATATATATATATATATATATATATATATATATATATATATTTATATATTTTTATATATATATATTTATATATATATATATATAAATATATATATAATTATATATATATATATATATATATATATATATATATATATATATATATATATATATATATATATATATATATATATATATATATATATATATATATATATATATATATATATCAAGAGGCGTTTATCTTTTAGAAAGAGTGCGATGGTGAGCTTAAAGGACATCTTGAAAACTAAAGACATCAGCATCCCTGACAAGAGCAATCTGATCAGAGTTATCATTTTCCTCATAGCTTAATACTGATACCAGGCTTGGATGGTTAGAAAGATAAACAGGAAAAGGATCGTTACCTTCGAGATATTGTGATAGAGACGGGCGTTGCACATTCCTATGCCGGCGAAGATTGGCAACAAAGAATTTCTGGTTCGCATCAGTGCGGATACCTGGCTTGAAGCCAGAATCACCAAGCAAAGATGTTCAAACTTCGAACCTGTCATGTGCAGTGACTCGCTGGATATATATATATATATATATATATATATATATATATATATATATCTAT
>JABUQX010000036.1:37500-45000 GCA_015478945.1 Trachelipus rathkii
AAACTTTACACAGTTTAAATTTAGATTTAGATTTTCGAGTGAAAACAAAATTGGAAAATATTTTAAATTTAAAGATAAACTCCCTTTACCTTTATGCTCATCAGTAATATATCATTACAAGTGCGGTGACTGCGATGCCACCTACATAGGAAAGACAATACGAAGCCTTTCCATACGTATTGCTGAGCATAAAGGTATTTCATTTAGAACTCTAGACCAGTGGTTTTCAAACTGTGTGCCGCGGCACCCTAGGGTGCCGCGAGTTATATTTCTGGGTGGTGTGCTCTAACGAAATGTCTTCTCGGTTCAAGGAAATTATTGCTAAAAAAAAAAAGAATTAAAAATTATTCAAATCTAGTGTTTTTCTTCTTCTTAGACTCTTAGAGAACAAATTATATATATATATATATATATATATATATTATTATTATTATTACATATTATATATATTAATATTATTATATTATTATTATTATATTATTATTATATACATATATTATTATTATTATTACATACATATATATACATATTATATATATATATTATATATTAT
Source organism: Trachelipus rathkii (assembly GCA_015478945.1). Classification (NCBI taxonomy): domain Eukaryota; kingdom Metazoa; phylum Arthropoda; class Malacostraca; order Isopoda; family Trachelipodidae; genus Trachelipus; species Trachelipus rathkii. The sequence continues at coordinate 38,054 of JABUQX010000036.1, forward strand.
TATTATATATATACATATATATTATATATTATTATATATATATACATATATTACATATATACATATTATATATATATATATTATATTATTATATATATATATATTCATATATATAGATTAAAAATATAGATAAATAAATATATTTTTATATATATATATATATATATATATATATATATATATATATATATATATATATATATATATATATAAATATATCTTATACAAACATACAAATATTATTATTTAGTTAAGGAACAAAAACTATTTATTGACCTTTTAACGGTACTCGTTACCGAAAAAATAGTAATAGGAATCTCTATGGATCATAAATATATATTCTAGTTTAGGGATTTGTTAATTTAGGTTAGGTTTATATATATATATATATATATATATATATATATATATATATATATATATATATATATATATATATATATATATATATATATATATATATATATATATATATATATATATATATATATATAATTTGTAAAGTATTACACGGCAAAGTAGGGGGCTCGAGCCGACGGGGAACAGAGGGGGGGACGTTTTCCATACCCCGTAGGGGAGGGGCGGAGGAACCCCGCGACACCCAAATACCAAAGAGGGGGGGTTCCGGAGACTCTCCCCGGAGGTGGGGAATATTCCTACCCTGTCGTTCCCCGGAAGGTCGAGAGACCCCTACAACTGCCATCTCTGCGATTTACCCTTGGGGTATTCCTTAGAAAAAAAAAATTACCTTTACTTCTGCTGTCTGACAATGGCTTCGAAAAACTTTTCTACTTTGTCTAATACTTTATTTTCCCCTCCGAGTTTATGTTTTGAATTTAAAATCTCACTGACACAAACCTCACGAAAAAAATTATAGTAATCTACTACTACACTTTTACTTAAATTTAGTAACTTTAACACACTGACGACGGGAACATTCGCTAAGAAATAGATTAACAATTGGAAAAATGATAAGTAACGAATTTTAATATTATTAAAAAAAAAAAACCGGGGCAGATTCGTAACAGCAATTACATTTCGGACATTTGAACATGAATTTGTCTTTTCTTCTTATAATTGAACAATTTTTCGTACACTTATTTTTATGACACTTCTTTTTATTTAGTATTAAACCTTTTAATTGTAAATAGGCTAATAATTCAATATCATTTTTATTTAACAAAATTGCATTTTCGATACTTAAAGGAAACGACATCTTACTCAAACAAATTCCAGGCAAAGACTAAAATAATTTTCACTCAAAATTTACTAAACGGTTGAAATTTCCTTACGCAATGTAAACTAACACCTACAAATGGGTCAATATATTTTCGAAATACAACTTCAAAACACTATTTCCCTATAATTTTTACATTATTTTTTATATTTACTTTCATTTATAATAAATTAAAATTAAAAATTTACTTTAGATAAAAAGGTCAATAGGTCGATTTTCTCATATATATATATATATATATATATATATATATATATATATATATATATATATATATATATATATATATATATATATATATAAATATATATATATATATATATATATATATTTATATATATATATATATATATATATATATATATATATATATATATATATATATATATATATATATATATATATATATATATATATATATATATATATATATATTCGAGCATCGTACGTCTGGCAGTCATATAACTTACATTTTACAGTTTTAAGACTCATAATTATAATCTCTTGGTATAATCTGGCAACAGTCAGTCTGTGAATGATATTCTCTTTAATATGGTGTGTGTCAGATGAATTACAGTTATATTTATTTAGTTGGATAATAAATACTAGTCACTAGTAACTAGTGAACAAAAAGGGTTGCGAAGTGGTATCTCTTTTAAGACTTTTAACATTTAAAATTTTAAATATTGGTGTGATCTTTATAAAAAATGGATAATAAGCGTCGTAGTGAAAATGAAGAGATAGTGGGAGGGACAAGTGGTGAATTGAGAAAACGGAAATACCGTAAATATGATGAAGCTTATTTGAATTTTGGCTTTATAGCCATTGATGTTAGGGGCGAACAGAGACCGCAGTGCGTATTGTGCCTCAAAGTTTTGGCACCTGAGTGCATGAATCCAAGTAAGCTCAAAAGGCACATAGAAACCAATCATCGTGATATGATTGGTAAACCTCAAGGTTTTTTTGATAGGAAGGCGAAAGAATTAAAACACCAAAAAGGTACTTTTTCTCGGCAGGTATCAACTTCAAGTAATGCTTTGCTGGCGTCATATAAGGTTGCATATAGAATCGCGCAATGTAAAAAACCGCACACCATCGCAGAGGAGCTAATTCTACCTGCTGCAGTTGATTTAGTGAACATTATGATTGGTGAGTCGGCGGGAAAAGCACTTTCAAAGGTTCCTTTGTCTGACAACACTATTAGTCGAAGAATCCAACATATGGCGGAAGATCTCAATGATCAGTTAATTGAAAAAATAAAAGAAAATGAATTTGGGCTGCAATTAGATGAAGCAGTGGATAATAATAAGGATGCGCATTTAATTTGCTATGTTCGGTTCGTAGACGGTATTGATATTATAGAAGATCTTTTTTGTAAAAGTATTAATGCAAGTACAAAAGCTCAAGACTTGTTTGAGATCCTAGATTCATTTATGAATGATAATAAATTGGAGTGGGCAAAATGCATTGGTATTTGTACAGATGGTGGCCGTTCAATGTCTGGTCGTTACAGTGGGTTACAAGCTCTTATTCGTAAAAAAGCCCCACTTTCATTGTGGACACATTGTATCATTCACAAAGAAGCTCTCGCATCAAAGAACTTGAGTATTCCACTCAATATGGTTTTAGAGTACGTAGTAAATGTCGTAAATTTTATTAAAACTCGACCAATGAAAGCTAGGTTTTTCAAAAAATTGTGTGAGGACATGGGATCAGAGTACACGGCTTTATTATATTATTGCCCATCGCGATGGCTCTCTCGAGGCAATGTACTGGAACGTACATTTGATTTACGCGAAGAAATATATCTTTTTCTTGAAGAAGAGAAACATCAGCATGCAGAACTGTTCATAAATGAGGATTTTTTGGTGAAGCTTGCATACTTGTGTGATATCTTTAAAAAGTTAAATACGCTGAATCTCTCTCTACAGGGTGTGAAAATGCATATTCTGAAAAGCTACGTGGTGGCCTGTCTTTCATAAAAAATTAGAGCTGTGGAAAAGAAAAATAAAAGATCCTGACCAAGACTGTTTCCCCTGCTTGCAGCAGTTTGCAACTTCAAGTGAAATTGAACTTTCTGACAGCATAAAATCTGTTTTTGAAGAGCATCTTTTAAATCTTACCGAGTGTTTTGAAAAATATTTTCATGAAGATGTAAGTAAGATTGATAAGTTTTCATGGATACAAGACCCATTCAGATCCAAAGCTCCACCTGAATTTACTTCTGTGGAAGAAGAGAACCTTATTGATCTGTCTTGCGACAATACATTAAAAAAAAAATTTCCTAGCATGGGTCTGACTAACTTTTGGATGTCAATAAAAAATGAATATCCGCTCCTAAGTTGTAAAGCTCTTCGAGTTTTAATCCCATTTGCAACATCATATTTGTGCGAAGCCGGATTTTCAGCTGTAGCTGTCATAAAAAGCAAGTATAGATCAAAAGTAAATGTAGAACAGGAAATAAGGGTGGCTGTTTCCAGTTTAATTCCCAGATTTGAAAAGATGTGCAGTGAACATCAGGCACATCCATCCCACTAAAACACATTTCTTATCATAATACTACCAGTCAGCTTCAAGGTATATATATATATATATATATATATATATATATATATATATATATATATATATATATATATATATATATATATATATATATATATATATTTATATATATATATATATATATATATATATATATATATATATATATATATATAAAAAATATATCATATATATATATATATATATATATATATATATATATATATATATATATATATATATATATATATATATATATATATATATATATATATGTGTGTGTGTGTGTGTGTGTATGCAGCGAATAATTTTTGATGAGCTATGGGTGCCTTGAGCCTAAAAAGTTTGAAAACTCTAGACCATTTACATCATCCTCCCTATTCAGCTATAAATGCTCATTCTCTTCAGGAAAACGACCATATACAGGATACGAATTTTGGAATATTGTCCCAAACTGAGGAACCCGATCTTCAGTTGTTAGAATCCTTGTATATTTGGCATCTCAAACCGACCTTAAATGAAAATCTAAGTTTTAACAGTCTTTAATACTGAAGTGAGGTTTTGTTTAAATCATGAACTCTTAACCACATATTATTGTAATCATTAATTTATCTATATGGTTTATTTATTTCAACTTTATATTATTTTAACTTTTAATTGATTTTATTATATATTATGTTTAAAATTTTATCATTATATTGTAAGTCTTGAAAATGGGAAGAAGGATTCTTACCCGAAACTAGTCGGCTAATAATTAATTTAAAATGTTCAAATTCTTTTTGGTTATACTGCTATTATTATATATATATATATATATATATATATATATATATATATATATATATATATATATATATATATATATATATATATATATATATATATATATATATATATATATATATATATTTTTTTTTTTTTTTTTTACAGACATCACCACCGCTCACGGGCAAAGCCCTATTCAAGGAGGGGGTGTTAAAATCAACAAAACCATCAACTAACGCAAATCACGCAGATGAGCACAGACGCGGGCTTTAAAGTGAGGGAGATTAAATTGAGTAGGAAACACAGAAGATGGGAGAGAATTCCACAGAACAGAGGTGGCAGGAAAGAAGGAGGCACCACAGCGAACTAGTCTGGAGTTGCTAATATCAACACAAAACTCATGTGCCGATACAGCACCCCTTGTGCTACGAGGGCGTCTTAAAGGAGGTGGCACGCGAGTGGAAAGCTCCTCGAGCACTTGCCGCTACGGTACCTATAGTGATAAAGCACCAACATCGCGCCGCAAAGATAGAGGGTCAAGTGAACTAGAAAGAACAGGACAGTTTATAAGTCTTTTTGCCTTTGACTCGACCCTATCCAAAAGCCGGGTGAAACCTGAGCCCCCCCAGATATGAGAGCAGTACTCCATACAAGGGCGGATGAGGCCCTTGTATAACTGGAGTAACTGTGGAGAGGAAAAAAAGTCTCGCAGTCTAAACAGAACTCCCAGTTTCTTTGAGGCCGCCTTAGCAACCGTTGTGATGTGAGGTTTCCAAGACATTTTTTTGTTTATGTTAAGGCCAAGGATGTTTATATTGTCAACAGGAGAGACGAGAGAACCGTCGAAAGAGATAGGAAAGTTAGAAGGTGTCTTAGAGAGGGAGATTTGTAGAAGTTGGAGTTTTTAAAGAATTGAATTTCACAAGGTTGAGACGACCCCACCCGGAAATTCTATCCAGATCAGCGAGAATAGAATCGGAAAGATTAAGACGAGAGGCAATTCTAGAAGTAAAAGAAGGAGCAGAATTGAAATGAGTTGAAGAATGAAGGGTCGAGTCATCGGCATATGAGTGAATAGAGTTAGATGTGCAGGTGAGAAGATCATTAATGAAAAGTAGGAATAAAGTAGGAGATAAGACAGAACCCTGAGGAACACCACTATTGACAGAAAAGGAAGAAGAAGTCGTCCCATCAACAACAGCCGATATTGAGCGATTTAAAAGAAAACTAGATAAGTAAGCAAAGAGAAGGAGGAACCCAAAGGAGGGGAGCTTGGAGAGCAGTGACGCGTGCCATACCCGGTCAAATGCTTTGGATATGTCAAGCGCCACCACGCAAGTCTCCCTGTAGTTCCTAAGGGCGGAAAACCATAAATCGGTTAAATAGGAAAGTATATCACCAGTAGACCTCGAACGCCGAAAGCCGTACTGGCGATCGGAAAGAAGAGAATGAGATTTCAGATGGTCTAAGAAGTGAGAGTTGAGAAGGGTTTCAAAGATCTTAGATAGAATACAGGTGAGAGCTATAGGGCGATAGTTGGAAGGATCAGAGCGGCTTCCTTTTTTCGGAATAGGTTGGACATGTGCGTGCTTCCAACACTGAGGAAAAGTGTTAGTATTGAGACATAGAGAATATAGTTGAACGAGGGGAGGGGCCAGCTCGGAAGCACTCCCTCAAAACTCGGGGAGGAATGCCATCCGGGCCCCCCGCCTTCCTAACGTTCATAGATCTCAGGAGCCCATGCACCTGATCAAATGTAATCACAGGCAAAGACATAGGACACCTGAGAGGAGAAGGTGGAGGAGGAGGAATGCCAGAATCGTCCAGGGTTGAGTTAGAGGAAAATAGGAGGCCGAAGAGATTGGCCTTTTCAGTTGGAGAGTTAGCAACAGAGCCATCAGATCGAATAAGAGGAGGAAAGGTAGATTTACAGAAGTTGTTAGAGATGTTTTTGGCAAGAGGCCAGAAAGATTTATCAGTAGGAGAACCAAGGAGGTTAGCGCACTTTCGTTTTATGAAAGCCCGCTTTGCTCGTCGAAGAGTATCCCTGCAACGATTTCTAGCTGAATGAAAATTAGCGAGAGTGATAGGAGAACGAGAATTTTTTCCCCCCCGATAAGCGCTGTCTCTAGCCTGAATGGCCAGAGAACAGGCACGATCGAACCATGGATTATGAGGAGAGAAAGATTTAGTTGAAGAAGGAATGAACCTGCTCATCCCGTCAACGATTACAGCTCCCACCTTAGTGGCAGAAGCCGAAGCGTCATCAGAGTCAAAGCAGTCATTCCAATTATAGTTAGCGTAGAAGCGACGCAATGCCCCCCAATCACCCCGATCAAAGTGCCAGAAAACGCATAGGGCAGGATGGAGCTGTTGGAGAGAAAGTATTAAAGTTAAGAGA
>JABUQX010000037.1:0-18120 GCA_015478945.1 Trachelipus rathkii
ATACATTATAACGAGCTATATTTAATATTTTTAATAATTATTTATATTAATTATTTATAATATATATATTAGTATATATATATTATATTAATATAATATATATTAATATATATATTATATACTATATAATATATTAATAATAATATTAATAATATATATATATAATATATTAATATATTATATATTAATATATTATATTAATATTTAATAATATATATATTATATAATATATTATATTATATATAATTATATATAATATATTAACTATATATATATTTAATTATAATAATAATATATATATATATATATATATTATTATATATATAATAATATATATAATTATAATAATATTAATATTTTAATATAAACTTATTCCACCAATACTGAATAGTATATCTAGTATTACGTTTTATTCTCATTGGTGATAAGTTTTCTAATCATATTTTGCACTACAGATGCATTACATTTAATGCGTGTTATGATTTATCTTCAAATTACTACTGGACTTGAAGATAAACCTCTTCCAGTTGAGTAAATCTGTTATTATTATATATATAGATTTACTTATGTTAGATAAATAGATGTTGGTCTTTAGATTCATTTATTTCCTTTTAATTAGTATTGGAGCGAATTAATAGACTATTCGGATTATGAATGATTTATTTCACTGCAACAACATAGGTGTATACGATTTATAACTATGTGTTTAATAATATATTGTGTTTACAAAAAAATCTTGAGCTTATATTAAACGGGATCTAAGTAAGTATTCTTAAGATTAGAGTTTGCATGAAGGTCATTAATTTCCAAACAGGCCAACTTAAGCTGATACCTCTCCTTTAGCTATTAGGTATCTTAAGAGCGAGTGTCTATCTTTCATGGCTATTCTTTACCAAGGTGGTATCGTCGTTTTTGAGGTATCGCGGTATGCTGGCCTAATACAATGCGTATCAGGGGAAATAAATTTTTTGTAGTAGTTAGTTAGTTATCGTAATCTTGGTCTAAATCAAGGATTATCGGTTATTTGGAGTATAGTAGAGAGCGCGTGACACCGATACAACTCTTTCTATATCCGTATAACCGTATACGAGCATAATATTGTTGTCGATTTACATTCGGTAAAGACTCGCAAGTATATTGCGATTAAAATAGGTACGCTGTAATTATATTTTGGCAATCAAATAATTATCTATCATGTAATACCACTGTTGAACTCATTTTCCTGTATGAACTTTACAATAACTCTATAGTTAAGAAATAATGATTAACATTACACAGTTGGTTCGAGAGTCCCATGTTTTCAACACCATTATAAAATCTTGGCGAGTAGAGATATTATATATTACCAATCTCTTATCAGATGTATGATTCTCCTCTTAAAATTCCTTTATAATCAATATAATAAATATATCTAATCATCTTTATGAATATAAATATATTCACTGATTAGACAATAAACTCAATCTATACGGTCACATGTGAGTAAAAGCGGGGATGCGCAAGGCGGATCTTTAATAATGTGCGGATCTGCATGAGGACGTAATAACTTTTCCTATATATTATTTATATATATATATACTATATATGCATTACAACTTAATTTTATTATAATTATAATATATTTAATAATTTCTTGATTAATATATAATAATTAATATATAATATTTATATTATATATAATACTATAATAATAATACATTTAATATATATAATATATATATATATATATATTAATTAATATATATTATTATTATATATAATATGATATATATATATATATTATATATATATATATCAACGTACCATGTCCCCTACATTGCATTGAGCAAGAAGTTTAGGTGATTGTGATATATATAGAATAAGGAGTTTTATGTAAACTTTTCACAACACCTAATTCTACACGAAAAATAGCAAATATATTATATATGAAATGAGAGAGTAGTTAGGGGTTTTTTTTCAGCCCCTTGCTATCGACAAAGAATTAAAAAAATTTTCTTTCAAGACTCGATGACTTTGAGAAACGAGCTTTAACCTTTCTAGAAATTAAAGTTTCGAATTTCTTCTCTTTTTCTAAATTTTGCTTTTAATATTATAGGTATACTTTATATATTATATATATATATATATATATATTATATTATATAATATATAATATAATAATTATATATAAGTATATATATATATAATATATATATATATTATATATATATATATATATTATATATATATAGTATTATACCGTATATATATATATATATATTATATATTATATATATATAATATATATATATATTATATATATATATATATATATATATAATATATATATATATATATTATATATATATATAATATTATAATATATCCGCCTTTTGTCTGATAATTCTCGGTATCTACCAGACCTACTCAATGTTAAACGAGCCGTATTGGTTTTTTTGCATTTGGGTTCTTGACGAAACGTAAGAATGCTCGAATTTGGGTTCGTTTTTGTTAGGCAGCACAACGTTAGAAATGCTTACGCACACGTAAGGAATTTCCGTAATTCTATAAAGTTGCTATTTTCCTGTGATTGCTGAATTTACCACGTCTCTTACGAAAATGTGCAAACAAAAAAATGACGGCGTGGTAGGGCCTACCACGCCGTCATTTTTTTGAAGTGATTGCATCTCTACCAACAATTACCACGTAACGATCAATCGCTAAGGGCATGACAAATCCATCACAATAGTCGATATGATCTCCGATCAAATTCACGCGACCAGGCGCTGCGGCAATGATGTTTGTTTATCCGAATCGACGGGCTCCAATCACAACATCTAATTCAATTGCTTGCAAAACAGAAAACCTCATAAGAAAATCGTGTTCTTTTTTTGTACGAAATTCAGGAAATTAGTTCAGGCAATCAGGAATGCCAAAGAAATCCTATGGATGTTAAGTGTGGGTTTAAGTGTTTTTATAATATAAAGATTCCAAATTTTTTAAGTTCTTCATCTGTAGGAAGCATTTTGAAAAATGGAGAATTTTTGAAGATATATAGGGTATTGAGGTCATAGTGATATCTGACAGCTAAATTCTCTGGTTGAGAGATGGAGAGATTAGTTCGAAAGGAAATGTTCTTGTGTTTGAAGGCTCGCATCCTTAAATATTGGAAAGTTTGACCTACATAGTCAACGTTACAGTCGAAACACATTTTATTGTAAACGATGGTGTGACCTCAAAGATCATGGAGATAGCTTTCTTTTAGTCTAAAGAAACTGCCGCAATTGAGTTGTTGTTAATAAAAGATATAAGAAACTTGCATTGTGGAAAGTTTTTGTTTAAAATGTTTTAATCTGAAAGAGAAGAACATTGGAAAGGGGTCCAATGCAGGGAAGCCGAGCATAAACAGGAAGTTTAGGAACATCGTATGCTATAGTTTTAGGGCGATAAGTGTTATCGAGAAACGAGTAAACAAGTTTATCAAAAATGTTAAGAGGGATAAAGACTAAAGCTAGAAAATTTACGGAGAAAGGTGATTTCTTCATGGAAAAATCTCCAATCAGAACAAATAACAAAATCTTGTGTATGCGGGACCTTAGACCCACAATTTTATGATTAAAGGAGATAGAAATAAAGAAATTAGTCCCAAGTAATGTATTAGAGGGATTGCGATAAATAAATTTGCAAGCCCACAAATACTTTACTTGGGACTAATTTCTTTAGTTATATATCCTTAGTAGTATTCGCCCGTCCGGAGATCCCTCACCCTTTTCGATATGAAGGAATAGAGATATAGGTCTGAAACTTGGAATATAATCTATATATGGGATAAGGACGAATCCGTGTAAATTTCAAGTCTGTAGGATGTATATAGAGGGGGGTCACCCCCGAGAGCGTAGCCGCTACGCCCGCGTTTAAGCCCTTTTGGCTTTCCAAACCCGAGATTGAGTTAAGCCTAACGGCTAATCATCGACCCAGGTGTTCGATGCGCGTGAGAGAGAGAGCGAGCGAGCGCGCGCGCGCGCGCGCGCGCGTACACATACACATACACATTATTATTATTATTACGTCGAAGATTCGTTTCTCGAAGAGAAACGAATCTGAGTCGAAAACGTTTCCTGTAAGGAAACGTTTTTTACGCACTCCGACTCCGACTCCGACTCCGACTCCGACTCCGACTCCGGCTCCGGCTCCGGCTCCGGCCGCGGTTTGGTTCAGACTCCGGCTCCGGTTCGAAGAAGTGATCCCCGAAGGGGATCACTTCTGAGTTGTTTTTTAAACCCTTTTGCGTCTGCTTCAGCGACTCCGAGTCCGCACTGCACTGCACCGCACCGGTTCGCACCGCGCCGCACCGCGCCGCACCGCGCCGCACCGCGCCACCGGCTCCGACATATATCTATATAAGTTAGAGTTATCGTATCGTGATAAAATTTGGAGGGTGGTTAGATGGTAAGGTAACCTCGATGTATACGAAATTACGCCTGCGTGGGTCCCCCGAAGGGGGGGACCCCACCCCCCTTCAAACATTAAATATTGACGTAGAAAGCTGAAATTTGGTAAGAGGATTCAGAGTTGAGTTTCTAGAAAGACTTGGTATGGGAATCTGATGAGTTGACTCCGGCACTGGTGCTGGAGCCACTGCGATGCTCAGTTAATAAACATTCGTATAACAACAATGTAGGTGTCTTTATATATGTTATTGGATCTGTAGATTTCGAAAATAATGGTTTCAGAACCATCAAAAAAAAAAAAAAAAAAAAAATTTTTTACAACTTTTTATGTTTATAACTTAAAAATTTACTTTTTTACATACCCTAAAGAAATAAAAAAATATATCAAACCACCCGACCTACCCTCCTATCCATATATGATCTATTGATCTATTGATCTATTGATCTATTGATCTATTGATTAAGGCCAAATTTTTACTAAAATTTACGTTTTTACATACCCTAAAGCAGTAAATCAGTAAATCAAGCCACCCAACCTACCCTCCTATCCATATATGATCTATAGATGTAAAGGCAAAGTAATCTAATGATTCTATTGATTAAGGCCAAATTTTTACTAAAAATTTTCATGTTTTACATACCCTAAAAACAGTAATCAGTAAATCAAACACCATCCATCTACCCTCCTGTCACACCCTCCTGTCCAGTCGTGATCTATTGATCTATTGATTAAGGTCAATTTTTTACTAAAATTGTAACGTTTTACATACCCTAAAGCAGTAAATCACTAAATCAAGCCACTATCCAGCCACCATCCATCCACCTTCCTGGCCATCCTTGATCTATTGATCTATTGATTAAGGTCAAATTTTTACTAAATTTGTAACGTTTACATACCCTAAAGCAGTAAATCACTAAATCAAACCACTATCCAACCACCATCCCATCCACCTTCCTGGCATCTGTGATCTATTGATCTATTGATTCAAGTCACATTTTGACGTATCATTTTGGATAAACATAACATAAAATCAAATTGTTCTTTATACAAAGATCAAACAATATATGCTGACGTACAAAGTTTTCACATTACTAAAGCTTACTTAGCAATCATATAAATTAAGAAAATAATGTACACGACAACTTAATCATCATTAAACAGAAATAAACGGTGCACATTAACAAAGTTCACACCTAACAAACAAGTAAAGTAACTAAACATAGCAAACCAAAACGTAACTTATTCACACTTGGTCAAGAATAAACAGCCATCATCATCAATGTAGTCAATAAATCGAACATAAGAGGGAACTAAAACAAGTTTTCATTTTTATAACATATAATTTTCATTGAAAAGAGTGTTATATAAAGACATAAAAACATATAAATACATAAAAATATAAGTTTATTTTAAATATATTAATTCATTTGATCAGCGAACATAGGATTCAAGTTGGGTACGTTCTATATATCTCTCTAAAGATTCAACACCCTTTGAAAGAATGTAAGTATAAATGCCTTCAGCAACACTAAACCATTTTTCGGTATATTTTGATTCAGCAGCACTCATTCTCTCATACAAGAGAGAAGTAAACTCATCCAAGCTGATAGTTATTAAAGCATTCCTGTATACTGCATTATACGGGAAACCACATGTTTCGGTGTAAATATCATAGATTACACCATGTGCTATATGTATTATGTCCTCAAGTATGTTAACATCGTTAAGGTGCGATGTTAATTCGTTTTTTATTTTAAGCAATGCTGTAATATTTTCAGATGTTCGAACTGTGAAACCTATACATGTGCGATAGAAGGTCACACAATCGACGGGTTTCCAATATTGGCGTACCTCAAGGGTTTTAATATTGTCACACGACGAGAACACCACGTCTATTCTATTAGAACCACTTATGTTGTCTTCCCAGTTAGATATTTCACTAAACGCTGATCTCTCGGATAACAAACACTTATCCTCTACCCATGCAGCAGCGATTTCGATAATCTTGATGAACCCATCAGCACAAACGAATAAAGGTCTATTATTTGACCCTTTGGCAGAAATACAAGCAACGTAACGACTACCATTTGGTTTACGCTTAAATATAAATGACACATCATTGGGAATAACGAAGCTCCTCGTGAAGATATCAGCAACAGATGTAGAGATGCGAGGAGATGTCATCGTGCCAGTACAGTGAAAAAATGGACTACTGAAGGAAATCGTATGCGTAAACAACCCTTATAGGTAATGAGATTCTTTCTTTCAGCCAATCAGAAGAAAGTAAACAAGAATACAATGCACGAACGAACCATATCAGTTCAAAAGGTATATATTCTCGTTAGACAAAAACAACAACAATAACAATAAACAGGTTCACTATGGTAATATATGTATACAAAGGAGATCTATACAGTCAAATTGACATGAAATGAACTTATCCAAAACAAAAAACAAAACAAAAACAATAATAATAATAATAATAATAATCAATGTTCATCACATACATATAGTTTTTACATAGGCTTAAGATCTAAAAACGCTAAATCTTTACATTGAAAACCAATCATTTTCGTCGTTATATCTAATATATTTTTTCACTTCATCGATACCATCATTGAGTACATATGTTAAAAGTTCACGTTCAGACACTAAAATATGTTTACTCGATAGATCCTTGTGGTAAGCACTTTCGGTCCATTGTTTTCTAAATAGATAGATGAGTTTCTGTACTTCTATAGAATTTAAGAAGCGTTCAATGATAGTCTCAGAATCATCAACTAGCGTTTTCTTGAATGAGCAATATTCCTGATACAACATGTAATGCGCAACAGTTACATAATCAGACAGCATTTCCGATTTCTTAGTTTGCGTTATTACCATCCTACAAACCTCCGACAGATATTTTATAGGTTTTAATCCAGAAATATAGATTCTACGAGCCGTAGGTTTAAATACGCCTGTGTCATTACACATCTTCCACACTCGAACCTCCAATCGATGTTGTGAAATTATACCCTTAGAAAAAGAGATAGTAAGATGACTAACTTTATGACATCCTCTTCTAGCAATAATCGTTTCCGGTGATTCTACTAAAACGTTGGTAGAGTCAGAGTACTCCTTAACCCATTCTGCAGCATGACGACATATACAGAGTAGTTCATCTGTACTCATAAAAATACGTTTGTTATTGCGGTATACAGATTGATTAACACATGTGAAAAAATCAGAACCATCGGGGTTTCTTTTATATAAGATTGAAACCCCACACCCTGGGATCTTGATTACCCTTTGTATAATCTTTTGTATAGGGGTATATCTGTTAAGACGCTGCATATTGTTCACTTAACCCTTTCGTGCCCAAAACAAGTTAAAATTGAAATAACTTTTTAATATCGTGTAAAAATTTTATTTATGACATATAAAGTCCAAATATATGCTTTTTGAAAAAAAAAATTTCTTAGCATAGAAAATATTTAATAGGGAAAATTAAATAAAACCTATGGAAAAAAATACCAAAAACTGCTCATCAGACGAAAAAATGACACACATCCGTCTTTCATCAAGGCCAGAAGCCTATTGACAGCTTTGTTTTTACATTTAAGAGTATATTCGCGTTTGTCTGATTTTTCTCGAGTCATTTCATGCAAAAATGGTCCTTATGCTTCAGGGAATAAGGTCGAAAATTCTAAATCAAGTTATGTAGATTTAAATCCACGTGGGGAGCGAAAGGGTTAATGAAAATAGAACACTTTTTAAACGGAACACAACCTCCTAATGCTTTCAAGTCCGCAACGATTATGACGTTAAAACAAGCATCATGAGAAAAGATATTATAAAATTAAGGATACAAACACAAGCCTAACAGGAAGGCTAAACCTGTTTTACATTCACTTTTAGGCCTTACGCTCCGTTCGTTTTATGTCTGTATTTCATGTTTCATTCAACGCTATCACATTGGGCAAACTAATAAACGCCAATTGGACCTAAGAACATAGCATATCTAACTTACGAATAAACAGTTTTCATTAACAAAGTTCGTTACTCATCTACGGTAAATAACTAACACCATTCTTAAAACTCAACCTACCCCGATCCCTTTTCGAAACATTACGCAATACCTTCAAATCCCGAGGCTCACCCTGCATACTTATCATTAGGGATGCCTTTATCTTTATACAAAAGCTCTCCCGAATGCGCTCACGCATCAACATAATCTCATTCTTTATGATACATAACCGAACAATTTTATCCTGACATAGCATAAAAATAAGTTCTTTGAATAAAATATCACAGTAAAGCATAATAGTTTACTGATTTTAAAACAGTAAATCAGTAAATCAGTAAATCAAACCACCCATCCCTGCAGTCCCCTACCCGGCCCATCCGCCTGTGATCTATTGAACTATTGATTCAAGTCATATTTCGAGTATCATTTTGGACAAACATAACATAAAAATAAGTTCTTTATATACTAACCTACGAATATATGCTTAACCAACAAAGTTTTAGCATCAGTAAAGCTAACAAATCATAATCGCGACTAGGAATATAGTGTACAAATGCAAACCTAACATACCTCACGTATGAATAATCAGCTAACATCCTGAAAAATTCCCTACTGATCAAGGTAAAGTAGCTAACAGGTCATACAATACTCGATATGTTCCCACTTTTCGAGCATATTAGCAACAGGTAAAGCCGTATTATCTAACAAAATCCCTTAACAAAGTGATCAATCTATCAAAGATACCACCATCTTGAACTATGAATTGACACTATCTTCATCAAAGTGTCACTCGTTTCGAGTATAACATCATTTGACCTGTGAATAAACGTAGACATTAGCAAAAGTCTTACGAATAAACAGTTTTCATTAACCAAGAGTATCTAAAACAACACATTACCTTCCGAGAGAAAACCCAGGGGGATGCGCCCCTTGAAAGGGTGTGAATCCTGCGAGGGGGGATCACCCCGAAGGGGTGTAAGCGGGCTTTACCCCTCCGAAGGAGGGGTAAGGCCTCAGCCCTTCGGGCTGAGGCCCAAAGCCCCCTTACACCCCTTCGGGTGATCATCGCAGGACCCCACACCCCAAAGGCCCGGGGGCCGCATCGGCTCCTGGGATTTCTCTTGGAAGGTAATGTGTTGCTTTAGATACTCTTGGTTAATGAAACTGTTTATTCGTAAGATTTTGCTAATGTCTACGTTAATTCATAGTTCAAAATGATGTTATATACTCGAAACGAGTGACACTTTGATGGAGATAGTGTCAATTCATAGTTCAAGATGGTGGTATCTTTGATAGATTGGTCACTTTGTTAAGGGATTTTGTTAGATAATACGGCTTTACCTGTTGCTAATATGCTCGAAAAGTGGGAACATATCGAGTATTGTATGACCTGTTAGCTACTTTACCTTGATCAGTAGGGAATTTTTCAGGATGTTAGCTGATTATTCATACGTGAGGTATGTTAGGTTTGCATTTGTACACTATATTCCTAGTCGCGATTATGATTTGTTAGCTTTACTGATGCTAAAACTTTGTTGGTTAAGCATATATTCGTAGGTTAGTATATAAAGAACTTATTTTTATGTTATGTTTGTCCAAAATGATACGCGAAATATGACTTGAATCAATAGTTCAATAGATCACAGGCGGATGGGCCGGGTAGGGGACTGCAGGGATGGGTGGTTTGATTTACTGATTTACTGATTTACTGTTTTAAAATCAGTAAACTATTATGCTTTACTGTGATATTTTATTCAAAGAACTTATTTTTATGCTATGTCAGGATAAAATTGTTCGGTTATGTATCATAAAGAATGAGATTATGTTGATGTGTGAGCGCCTTTGGGAGAGCTTTTGTATAAAGATAAAGGCATCCCTAATGATAAGTATGCAGGGTGAGCCTCGGGATTTGAAGGTATTGCGTAATGTTTCGAAAAGGGATCGGGGTAGGTTGAGTTTTAAGAATGGTGTTAGTTATTTACCGTAGATGAGTAACGAACTTTGTTAATGAAAACTGTTTATTCGTAAGTTAGATATGCTATGTTCTTAGGTCCAATTGGCGTTTATTAGTTTGCCCAATGTGATAGCGTTGAATGAAACATGAAATACAGACATAAAACGAACGGAGCGTAAGGCCTAAAAGTGAATGTAAAACAGGTTTAGCCTTCCTGTTAGGCTTGTGTTTGTATCCTTAATTTTATAATATCTTTTCTCATGATGCTTGTTTTAACGTCATAATCGTTGTGGACTTGAAAGCATTAGGAGGTTGTGTTCCGTTTAAAAAGTGTTCTATTTTCATTAAGTGAACAATATGCAGCGTCTTAACAGATATACCCCTATACAAAAGATTATACAATGGGTAATCAAGATCCCAGGATGTGGGGTTTCAATCTTATATAAAAGAAACCCCGATGGTTCTGATTTTTTCACGTGTATTAATCAATCTGTATACCGCAGTAACAAACGTATTTTTATGAGTACAGATGAACTACTCTGTATATGTAGTCATGCTGCAGAATGGGTTAAGGAGTACTCTGACTCTACCAACGTTTTAGTAGAATCACCGGAAACGATTATTGCTAGAAGAGGATGTCATAAAGCTAGTCATCTTACTATCTCTTTTTCTAAGGGTATAATTTCACAACACCGACTGGAGGTTCGAGTATGGAAGATGTGTAATGACACAGGTGTATTTAAACCTACGGCTCGTAGAATCTATATTTCTGGATTAAAACCGATAAAATATATGTCGGAGATTTGTAGGTTGGTAATAGCGCAAACTAAGAAATCGGAAATGTTGTCTAATTATGTAACTGTTGCGCATTACATGTTGTATCAGGAATATTGCTCATTCAAGAAAACGCTGGTTGATGATTCTGAGACTATCATTGAACGCTTCTTAAATTCTATAGAAGTACAGAAACTCATCTATCTATTTAGAAAACAATGGACCGAAAGTGCTTACCACAAGGATCTATCGAGTAAACATATTTTAGTGTCTGAACGTGAACTTTTAACATATGTATCAATGAGGTATCGATGAAAGTGAAAAAAATACTTTAGATATAACGACGAAATGATTGGTTTTTCAATGTAAAGATTTAGCGTTTTTAGATCTTAAGCCTATGTAAAAACTATGTGTATGTGATGAACATTGATTATTATTATTATTATTATTATTATTATTATTATTATTATTATTATTATTATTATTATTATTATTATTATTATTATTATTATTATTATTATTATTATTATTATTATTATTATTGTTTTTGTTTTGTTTTTTTGTTTGGATCCTTTCATAAGTCAATTTGACTGTAATAGATCTCTTTGGGTATACATATATTACATAGTGAAACCTGTTTATTGTATTGTTGTTGTTTTGTCTAACGAGATATATATACCCTTTGAAACTGGTATGGTTCGTTCGTCGTTCGTATCTTGTCTATACTTTCTTCTGATGGTTGAAAGAAAAAAAATCTCATACCTATAAGGGTGTTTACGCATACGATTCACTTCAGTAGGACATTTTTTTCGTTGTACTGGTACGAGACATCTCCCGCAATCTCCACATGTGTTGTTGTATCTTCACGGGGCTTCGTTAATTCCCAACGTGTGTCAATAAATTTTAATCGTCAACCGGGATGGATACCGATACATTGCTTGTATTCCTGCCAGAGAGTCAAATAATAGACCTTTATTCGTTTGTGCTGATGGATTCAAATCAAGATTATCGAAATCGCTGCTGCATGGCTAGAGGATAAGTATGTGTTATCTGATGGATCGATGAGTAGTGAATATCTATCAGAGGTGACCGTGTGAGAGGTCATAATAGAATAGACTTGTGTTTCTCAGTGTGACAATATTAAAACCCTTGATGTACGCAATCTTGAAACCCATCGATTGTGTGAACTCATGCGTACGTGTATAGGTTTCACAGTTCGAACATCTGAAAATTTTACACGGCATTGCTTAAAATAAAAAAACGAATTAACATCACATCTTTAACAATGTTGACATACTTGAGGACATAATACATATAGCACAATGGTGTAATCTATGATATTACAACCAGAACATGTGGTCCCGTTATATACAGTGTACAGGAGTGGCTTAATAAACTATCAGCCTGGGATAAGTTTTACTTCTCTCTGTATGAGAGAATGAGTGCTGCTAAATATATGCCGAAAATGGTTTAGTGTTGCTGAAGCATTTATACTTACATCCTTTTAAAAGGATGTTGAATCTTTAGAGAGATATATATGAGAACTTACCCATCTTGAATCCTATGTTCTCTGATTAGATATATTAATATATTTAAATAAACTTATATTTTATGCTTTATAGTTTTTATGTATTTATATAACGCATTTTTCAATGAAAATTATATGTATAAAATGAACTTGTTTGTACTTCCTCATATGTTCGATTTATTAATCTATACTTGATGATGAATGGCTGTTTTATTTCGTTCTGGTTGTTGTTGTTAAGTCTGTTATAGTTCATAAGTTTAGCTTTACAGAAGGTAAAACTTGACTTTGTTTGTCTTTACCCGGTAGGTATTATGATGGTTAGGTAAGGTTATGCCTATTTTTTTTTTTTAAAATATTACTATGTTAATGTAAATTAACATTCGTCGTGTTGGTGAATGTTTGATAAAGTAGAATGGATTATGTTTTTTTTGAGTCTTGTTAGTTACCTTTACGGGTGTTAAGTGTGGACCTTTGTTAATGTTAACCGTTTATTCTTGCTTAAGATGTGTATGGTTTGCCTTTGTACATTATATTCTTAGTTCAATTGATGCTATGTTAGCTTTAATTGATGTGGAAAACTTGTTACGTTAGAGTTATACTCTTGGTCTTGTATGATAATTAACACAGTGGTTGCGATGAATTTTAGTTGAAATGTTACTGTGTAGTGTAAGATAACGTTAATATGTTAGAGAGACCTGCTTGACAAAGTGTGAATAAGTTAACGTTTATGCTATGTTAGTTAGTTACTTTACTTGTTAAGTGTGGTCCTATTGTTAATGTTAAACCATATTATTCTTGTTTAAGATGAGCTAAGTTTCGTCGTTGTGGTTTATATTCATAGTTCAGAAATGATGCTGAAAGTAAGCTTTTATATGTGCAAAATTTGGGTTACGCTCAGCATATATTGTCTGATCTTTGTATAAAGAACTTGATTTATGTTATGTTTTCAAAATGAACTACAAAATATACCTTGAATCAATAGATCAATAGATCACAGATGGTCAGGAGGGAGGTTGGATAGTGGTTTGATTTAGTGATTTACTGCTTTAGGGTATGTAAAACGTTACAATTTTAGTAAAAATTGACCTTAATCAATAGATCAATTAGATCACAGAAGGTCAGGAGGGAGGTTGGATAGTGGTTGATTTAAGTGATTTTACTGCTTTAGGGTATGTTAAAAACGTTACAATTTTTAGTAAATAATTTGACCTTAATCAATTGATCAATAGATCACAGATGGTCAGGAGGGAGGTTGGATAGTGGTTTGATTTAGTGATTTACTGCTTTAGGGTATGTAAAACGTTACAATTTTAGTAAAAATTTGACCTTAATCAATAGATCAATAGATCACAGATGGTCAGGAGGGAGGTTGGATAGTGGTTTGATTTAGTGATTTACTGCTTTAGGGTATGTAAAAACGTAAATTTGTAAGTTATAAACAAAAAAAAATAAGAAATTTTATTTATTTATTTATTTATTTATTGATTTATTTTTTTCTTAATGGTTCTGAAACCATTATTTTCGAAATCTACAGATCCAATAACATATATAAGACACCAACATTGTTGTTATACGAATGTTTATTAACTCGGCATCGCAGTGGCTCCAGCACCGGTGCCGGAGCCAACTCCTTGAATTCCAATACTAACTCTTTCTAGAAATTCAACTCTGAATCCTCTCACCAAATTTCAGCTTTCTACGTCAATATTTAATTTTTTAATGGGGGTGGGTCCCCCCTTCGGGGGGACCCACGCAGGCGTAATTTCGTATACACTGAGGTTATGTTACCATCTAACCATCCTCCAAATTTTAGCACGATACGATAAGTTCGGAATCGGAGGCGGGCTGGCAATCAACGTCGGAGTCGGAACCGGATGCGAAGACGCGGCCACGGCGGAATCCGAAGTTGGAGTGCGTAAAAAAACGATCCCTTACAGGGATCGTTTTTCGACTCAGATTCGATTTCCTTCGGAAATCGAAATTCTTCGACGTAAATGAATAATAATATAACAATTGTGGTGTATGTGCAGCACCGGCGGCGCCACTCGGTCGTCTCTCTCTCTCATGCGCATCGAACACCTGGGTCGATGATTAGTCACGTTAGGCCTAACTCAATCTCGTGTTTTTGAAAAGCCAAAAGGGTATAAATGCGCGGTGAGTAACGTAAGCGGCTACGCTTCTGGGGGGTGACCCCCCCTATATACATCCTACAGACTTGAAATTTACACGGATTCGTCCTTAACCCATATATAGATTATATTCCAAGTTTAAAGCAAATATCTCTATTCCTTCATATCGAAAAGGCTGGTCTCGCTCAAACCGGAACAATACTACTATATATATATATTTATATAATATAAATATATATAAATATATATATATATATATATATATATTAATATATATATATATTATATAATATATATATTATATATATATATATAATTTATATATTATATATAGTAGTAAGAAGCATCCCGAAAGCAACATGCATGTAACTAAAAAACTATAAACCAAACGAAAATAAATAACATTTGATTTCAGCAAGCAATTACATCGTGAAACAAAAAAAATATTTTATTCTAATATTTATTAATAAACCTTAAATATTAGTATTTTCTTAGGTCTGGCAGGCGTACGCTCTCATTAACCTTCCATCCTGCAGTAATACGAGATAGCAAGAGTTACCAAATATTGTTTTTTTATATTATTTTATGCTCTGGAGAAAATGTTATGTTTTCTTTTTATTCCTTTTTTGAAAAGTTCGAGCCGACGGAGGACAGAGGGGGGGACGAAGTCTCCCCCCGTCGTCCCCCGTAGGCCGAGAAACCCCGACTTTGTCTATTTTTAAGGTTTACCCGTGGGTATGCCTTTAGTTAAAAAAATGTTCAACATTTGGCAACTTTTTCGCTCTCTCCGAGCGCTAGACTCCTTCTTACTTCTCGAAAAACGATATATCATGCAAGTTTTCCAACATTTTTAACAATTTTAAATTTTTCAAGCACAAGAGATGCTTTGCCCGACAACCATCACGTTGTGTACCAATTTAACTGCCCTGATTTAGACTGTACGTCGACATATATGGGTTACACGACGAATAGATTGTCAGGGCATATCAACATCGCTACAGTTCCAGCAAAATCTTTGAACATTCAATACGGCACGAGATCATCAACTATTAGTAATAATTCTAAACACTTCACAATATTAAACGGGATCGCGTGAAGTCCAGAAACTTAAAATTGGCGGAGAGCCTTCTACATCAACAACACGCAACAGATATTAACATAAAATCTTTATTTTATTTATCAGTCAGACTCAATATTATGATTACTTATTATATATAAAATTTAAGAGACTCAATCTGCTTACAGAAATAATTCCTCTGAGATGTTTCAAGTATAGAGACAAAACGCGTCGGGAAATCTATGTATATATGATTTATCGTAGTTTTTGTATTCAAAAAGATTTTTAAGGAAATTAATGTCATTCATGGGAGCTTTTGAAACGTTGCAAATAAGATCAAACTTTAAATATATAATAATAATAATAATAATAAATAATAAATAAATTCATCCTATATATATTTTTAAGATCTAATACTAATAATAATATAATATTATAATTAATAATAAATAAAACACCATCAGCCGGTACTGGTCAATTTCGATATAATAGTTTTCTAAATTTTGACTCCGACTCCACTTACACAGGATTTCGATCCGACCCGACCCGACTCCATTCACAGAATTTTCGACTCCAGATTCCGACTCCTGGGAAATTGCACGACTCCACGACTCCGACTCCGACTCCGCAGCCCTGCCTTATGCCCTTTATTTCTCGCCTCTTCCAAATCACACCTCTCCTCTTCAGACATTCTTTCACGACTATCCACTTTTCTTGGTCCCCAGCGGTCGATCCAACACACTCACCACTATAACATCCGCTTAACCACCAACTATCATCATCCGTTCCATATGACCAAACCATCTCAACGTACTTTCATTATTTTCAATTACCATCCTTTCTTCACAACCACATAAATCTATACGTTATCAAAATTCCTCATTTTATCAATTCTTTTCAAACCTAACACACCCTAAGATTGTCCCATCTGAACACGTTGAACTTTAAATCTTATCTCTTATTCCAGACCATAGGCTCCGCTCTATACCCATTAAACAGTAAAAACATACCCTCATGTAAACCCAAGCGCACATCAGACTTAGTCCTTTTAGTCACCAACGATTTAATTTGCACCAGCCACCTTCTGCCATTCAACTTTCCTACTTACACCTGCATCATCCGTTCCCTTCATCCAAACATATATCCTAAATATTTAAACTCAGACACCTTGTTCCAGCTGCTTCACCATCAAAACATAACTTCACCCGAGTCTGTTCACTTACAAGAACCATAACCTACTCTATCTACGTTTATTTTCAAACCCTTCTTTTACACACCCCGTCCAACTCTCTACCAATCCTCTAAACTCTCTTTCTAAAGATTCACCACACAAAACCAAATACCACGCATATAATAGGTAGGGCCACCCTCCACTACCTCCATCTCCCATCATTCTAACACCATTTCGCCACCCCATCTCTAATTCTTCATAACTCCACCATCTATACAATTGAATACAAGGGAATAATACATCCTGCCTGAAATACTTCCGCTAATTAATATAATCAATCACTTTTGAACCATTTATTCTTACACGCTTCATATCGTCATACATACTTTTGATTCCAATTTTCAGAAGCACCACCAACACATACAACTAACACAACCATAGGCTTCCCTAAATCCATCATCGCCTGTTGTAAATCATAAACCTAAATACAATTTATTTTTCTTCTCCTCATTTTTTTCAGTCATTTGTTTCAATGTAAGATTTGATCCACACGCCCTCTACACTCCTAAACGACCCACTTGTTTCTTCACCACAGATCCTTCAGTCAACTCGAACACTCTTTCGACTAAAAGACAGCATTAATATCTTCCTACAACACTCAATAAACTAATTCCCACTATATTCCTACAGTTCCCCTTATCTCTTTACCCTATATAAGGGTACTATACTGCTCTCCTCAAATCCCTCGGAACTATACCTCATAAACGCTTTATTTACACAACTTCCAAATATAATCAATTCACCATCTCGCTTTCCGTTCTGATCATTTCCCATATTCATCTATCTGCAGATTTCCATTTTCAACTTTCCACCTACCATTACCTCCTCGTTGTTATACACATCCCCAAATAACCATATTTCTTCGCACCAATAATCAACCACACACATCACATCACTTCATTATGTTAATATATAAGATTCTCGAAGTGTTCTTTCACACTCCCCTCACATCCATTTCATCAGTTACGAAAGCACCATCCTAATTCATTATTCTAAGCAGGGTCCCC
>JABUQX010000038.1:0-7500 GCA_015478945.1 Trachelipus rathkii
TAGTGCTTAAAGCAGGAATTGGGGATCCTTTACTCTTTTCCTTTCTACATTTTCATTGTGTTTGCTGCTTAGTAGTTCTTAACCCAGATGTCATTCTTCCTTTCGAGAATAATTATGATTGCCAAAGTGTACGGTTTGGATGTCATGGCGAAACAATATCAATTATCGAAACCACACGGATAAGGATACCATGAAAAAAATAGCTTCAAACAGTGTGATTTCGAGCGAAAGTATACTAACAAGTACAGAGACTATCAATATAAATATTGCTAGATTTCGATTGTGACTTAAAATTACTGTCACTACCTTGAGATGGCACTAGTCAGTTTCTCACAAAAGTTGTTAAATTCAAATAAGTTACACTCAGAACATTTCAAATCGGCATTCCGAGTTCCGAGTGCGAATGCAAATAATTTATTTTCAATATTTGTGAATGCGAAAGGTCAATGCCGAGTATCTTAAAACATGCATATATATATATATATATATATTTATATTATAATATATATATATATATATATATATTAATATATATATATATATATATATATATATATATATATATACTATATATATATATATAAATATAAATATTAAATATTAAATATTTAAATATAATATATATATATATATATATATTATATATAGAATATATATATAATATATATATATATATATATAATAATATATATATTATATATATTATATATATATATAATAAAATATATATTATAGTATAATATATATATATATTCATATTCACATACTTAAACGTCCTAACCCTTCTCTAGTATCAGGGGTTCCCAAACTTTTTTCACCGCGGCAACCCTTGTTGTGCGTTAAAAAAAAATCGCACGAGGGCACACCAATCTTAAATGATTTTGACGTACTTTGCGAAAACAAGAAAACACAATGCAAATTTAATGCTCATTTACCTTTAATGTAAAGAATGAAACTGTTTTAATGAATTTTTCATTATTTTCTTAAGTTTATGGGAAGTTTTTGTCAATATTTGCCTTTAAAACACATTTGACGCCTGAAAGTTTACTTTCCTGTATGTTTTTTGATGTTAGCATCGTTGAGAAGCCAGACTTCACATAGATGGTGGTGTGGAATTAAATTCACGTCTTTTTAATGTTAATTTTGCCAACAGCATTGTTTTCTGCATTCACTTGCATCCAGAACTCTTCTTGGCCCCTTCGTATTTAAGTTTCAAAGTGCGGTCTTCACTGATGTCTAGCAGATTTTGAAAAGCTTCATTGGTCATCCCAGTAGGTTGTTTCGGGTCGAACGAAAACGGGTTTGTCATCCTGATGAAGCATCCCAATCAATATCGGGAATACTCAACCAATGGGTTTTTTCCAAACCTTCCCAGTGGGCAGATAATTCGAGGAAGTTCGATGCTTCTTTGAAGATGATCTCGATTGTTTTGACAAATTTCTTGCAACCGGAAGAAAGTTGGAGATGTCTCCGCTCTTAGCACACGATTCAAAAATAAACTAATGCTCGCAAAGGCAGCTATTTGTCTCTAATTATGCTCATCCCTTCTTCGAAGAATGTGGTGGTCTCATTTAGTTTTGGAAAGTTGGAAAGTAAAACCAATAAGCAGCCAATGAATCAGTTTTATTTTGAATAAAAGGACTGCTCTGTAAATGTGACCTCCAAATGCATAGTTTAGTTCAAAACAGTCTGGCTGAATTCTTTCCCCCTTGGAAAGCCCCACAGCACCCTCTGTGTGCACAAGAAGTGGAAGTGATCCATACCCATATCTTCGGCGGTAAGTTTTAAAAGGCGTGCTTGAATTATTAATTATCTTCACAGCATCATCCAGTACGACTTTCAAATCTTGTGGCATCTTTCTTGTTGCCAGGGAATGCCAATATGCACAATGGCTGCTAGTGGCGTTTCTGCCACTTGCTTCATCCTAGACACCGCTCCCTTCATTTTTCCAACCATTGTGGCCGATTCATCACTGCATATATCTACACACTTGCTTCATTCCAAACCATTTTCCTGTACAAATTTGTCAATAGCATTGAAAATATCGTCGCCAGTGGTGTAAGTCTCGAGCACTTCGCTCATCAAAAGCTCCTCTTCTATTTGCATTGCGAATGGGTACCTCACAAACACAAGAAGAATAGCAAGTCCCGCTACATCATTACTTTCATCAAACTGTAAACTAAAAAATTCACAAGTTTTCAATCTTCTTATAAGTTCGTTCTCGACTGTCTCTGAAATTGTGTTAATTCGCTTGCTTATAGTGTTATTTGATAGCTGCACAGTATCAATCTTTTTTGGCCATATCTGGACTTAAAATGCAACTAACAACATCCTAGTAGTAGTAGACGATGCATAATAATGGTGTTGAAATATTATAAAAACGAATTATACTATTTAACTCCAAAATTTTAGTGAAAATTGAAAAAATGTGCCGACACCCCTAACACACTGTTCTAGATAACATCTTACAGACATCCCTACTATTTATATCCCTATGTGCGAGTGAGAAAGAATTGCCCACATCGTATGTCCTGCGTGTCGTAGAAGGCGACTAAGGAAAGGTGTAGTTGGGTTTGGACGCCACTACCACTTACCTCTTTGCTAGGAAGCTATGCATGCTCGGAGAAGGTCGTGACGTTATAAACGGCTTCTATCTGTCGCGAAAATTTAGAATCCGTATGGAACATGGAATGTCAGGGAATAAATGTTGAGGAGAAAGGAGAGAGGTGATTTAGAAAGGGCAAATTTTGATTTGCTAGCTGGTGACTGAAACAAAATGAAAGGAAACGGTGGAAAATGAGTGATGTGGGTGGTTTGAATATGGTGTGCTGGTGTGGGAAAGGAGAATGAGAGGGGAGGAATTGAGTTTGTAATTTTGATGATTGACTCGTGGTACATGCTTATGGTGGACTTTGTGTGTGTTGGAGTACTCGAATCTAAGGATGTTAAATTTAAGTTTTGAAATGTCAGGGTATCTGTTGTTTGTGACCGTATGATTCCACTGAGGGAAATGTGAAAGAGAGTACGATTCGGATAAGTCTGAATGGTTTTTTTGATTGGGTTGAGAGGAGCTTCAGATTGGATTGTGATGTAGAGGACCTAAATGGTTTGATAGGCGATCAGAAAAGAGATGGTTTAAACAGGTTGTTTTGGGGTGTCGGAGAAAATGAGAATGGTAGGAAAGTGATTGATTTTTGTGAAGTAGTGAGGTATGTGTGTAAGAAATACTTTCTTTAAAACACAAAGAGTATCCATAAGTATACTTATAAGTTGGTGAAGGTAGAGATGGTATCGAAGTGAAAAGTTTGATTGATTTTGTGTTAGTGAAGAAGGAGATGTTAAAGTATGTGCTGGATGTTAAAATCAGTGATGGGATTAGGAATGGGATTATCGGATCATTATGTGTTCTATGTTAAAATTAAGTTAGTGTTGGCTTGGATGGAGAGGAAGTTATACGGAAGGAAGTTGGTAGAATAAGAGTGAGAGGTTAAGAACAAAGGTAATAAAGTAAGTATCTAAGAGAAACTCGGCAAGTAAATCAGTTTGAATGTAACAAGTTGAAACGGAACAAAGGAAGTATGTGGATTCTAAAGTAGGAACTAATGAATGGGAACCTGGCGTGTGTGAATGAAGCAGGTGATGCGAGCGGTTAAGAGTAAAAAAGAAGCTGTGGTGAATGTACACTAAAAGCCAATAATTGAAGTTTCAAAAGAAAGATTTTGGAATTATATAAGGGGAAAAAAAGAAATACTAAAAGGTGTTTACGTAGGAGAAAACAAGAGGTAAATGGGACAGTTTGGAACTTAGATGATGGGGACTTACAAGGGAAGTAGGAAGCTCTTCCTTGCAAGGAAGGCCGAAAGGTTAAGAATGAAATAAGTGAACACTGCCATAGAATAATGATTAGGAGGGGGGGGGGGTGGTGTTTTGTAACGATGAAATGGATGTGAGGGGAGTTGGAAAGAACACTTCGAAATCGTATTATATTAACAGTAATGAAGAGTGATAGTGAATGTGTGTGGTTTGATGGCGCAAGAAGAAATAGGTATTTTGGATGAGGTCATTGGCAAGGAGGAGGCAATGGGTAGAGTGAGAAAGTTGAAGGAATGGCAAATCTGCAGGTATAGATGAAATTATGGGTGAAAGATCAAAAACGGAAGCGAGATGGTGATTGACTGGGATTTGGAAGTCGTGTAACAAAGCGTATATGGAGGGTATAGTCCGAGGGATTGGAGGAAAAAGTAATATACCCTTATACAAAGGGTAAAGGGAGATAAAGGGAAACCTGTAGGAATTATAGGGGAATTATTTTATTGAGTTTGGTAGGGAAGATATATGCTGGGCATTTTAGTCGAAAGAGTGGCCTCTAGCGACCGAAGGATGAATTGGTGAAGACAAGGGCGTTTAGGGAGTGGTAGAGGATGTGTGGATCAATCTTTACATTGAAACAAATGACAGAGAAAATGAGGGAGAAGAGAAATAAATTGCATTTAGGTTTTATGGATTTGCAACAGGCGTATGAAAGGATTAATAGGTAAGCTCCATGGCAGGTGTTAGTAATATATAGTGTCGTGGTAGGCTTCTGAATGGAATCAAAAGTATGTATGATGATAGTGAAGCGTGTGTAAGAATAAATGGTGTCAAAAGTGATTGGTTTAATATTAATAGCGGAGTGAGGCAGGGATGTGTTATGTCTCCTTGGTTATTCAATTTGTATATGGATGGGGTTATGAAAGAATTAGAGATGGGGGTGGCAGGAAATGGTGTTAGAATGATGGAGAATGTAGGTGAGTGGAGGGTGTCTTACCTATTATATGCGGATGATTTGGTTTTGTGTGGTGAATCTGAAGAGAGAGTTTGAGAGAATTGGTAGAGAGATTTGGCAGGGTGTGTAAAAGGAGGTAGATAAGAGTAAGGTTATGGTTTTGTGTGAGGACAGTCCTCGGTATGAAGTTATGTTAAATGGTGAGCAGCTGGAACAAATGTCTAAGTTTAAATATTTAGGATATTTGTTGCATGAAAAGGGAACGGATGATGCAGAGTGTAGTAGGAAAGTTGTGAATGGCTGGAAGGTGGCTGGTGCAATTAAATCGTTGGTGAATGTAAAGGGACTAAGTCTTGAGTGCGCTAGGGTCTTACATGAGGGTATGTTGTTAAATGTGTTAATATATAGCAGTGAGACTATGGTCTGGAATAATAGGTATAGATCTAACGTTCAATGTGTTAAGATGGACAATCTTAGGGTCGTGTTAGGTGTGAAAAGAACTGATAAAATGAGGAATGAACGTATTAGAGAGTTATGTGGTGTAAAGAAAGGGGTAAATGAGAGAATAAATGAAAGATGGTTTGGTCATGTAGAAATGATGAATGATAGTCGGTTGGTTAAGCGGATGTATTGTGATGAGTGTGTTGGGAATCGACTGGCTGGGAGACCGAAGAAAAAGTTGATTGAGTCAGTAAAGGAATGTTTGGAGGAGAGAATGTGAGTTTGGCAGAGGCGAGAATAAAGGTTCAATTAATAGGAGTGAATGGCGGGGTTTTTGAGGGGGGTATGGTTGGGGCCTACCTGGCTGGCCCAGCTGATGAATCCACACTGACGATATTGGTGCCATATGTGAGGGTCCGTCGCGGTCCCATGAAGCTCTAGGGTGAATTTTCTGACTGCGACGAGTTCTCACAAATAGGTATAGAGAGGGCGGTAAGGCTGGGCTTTCTTTTCGACTTGTGTCATATTCTTCTACTACTTTTCTTTTCTGATGCATGTCACGCACCTTGTGGAAAAAAAGGAAGAGATATATATATATATATATATAATATATATATATATATATATTTATTTATATATATATATAATAGTAGTATATATATATTATCATATTATATATATATATATAATATATATATATATATAATATATTATATTATATATAAAAAATAATATTATATATATATATATATATATATATATATATATATATATATATATATATATTATTCTTTACATCTTTTCTCAAGAAAAAAATAGTCGCTGTAATTGTAGTAACAACAATTTTAGCTTTTCTTGTGATTTACAAAATTGAAGATATCGTACGGCTTATTTAAAGTATTGCAGCAAAAGTAATTAGGTTAAGAGTAGTTTTGGAAAATAGATAACGGAGTGTGTTCCAGACTATTACCAGTGGAGTACATGTAAGATTGAGCATAGCTGTTAAGTCTGGAGGTCAGAGAGAGCATAGAGAAATATGAGACTGTGTAGAAAGGTGTGTCGCAACTCGCAAGAACCCTTCTCAATGGAGGAGGTATGTGATTGAAGAGCTCAGAAGAGCAAATTCCGTTATAATAACGATGAAATGAAGAGAGTGACGCAACAATTCGATTGATAAGGCGAAAAGAGACTCAACCATTTGATGAAGAGCAGTGTAAGTTGGAATCACTCTAGATGCGTGAGGCAGCCATACTCCACCACAGGGGCGAACGACACCCTATAAAGCAAGCAACTGGAATGGAGTGAGGAAATTCTGATGGAACCCACGTATATAATTAAATATGAAAGTAATTATGAAACTTCCATTTAAGTCACGAGAAAAATAAAACACCAAGAATAGTAAGGACAGACGAAAGTTTGAGTTACGTGATTTCAAAGAAGATATTAAGCTGTGTTGAAAGGTAAATGAAGTGGAAAGATGGAGGAGCTGAGCTTTTGAGTAATTGAAAACAACCTTGTTCTCAATGCCCCATAGAAATTCGAGAAAGATCAGATGCTGGTTGATCCAAGGGTGCCCTTCTAGCGTGAGCTAATTTGTTGCTGAAAAAGGGACGTCTACAAAATGAGGGGAGTAAGAATGGTGAAGTGCGGCATAGGAGTGGAATAGGGCATAGCAATAGAGAAGAGGGCTTTCATAAAAGTAAAAAGAGTTAGGATAAAACAGACAGAGGAAACACCACTTAATTATTAGATTTAAGGATAGCAGTGGATTCACCCAAAATACTGATGAAAGAGGACCAATGAACGAAGACTAGCAAGGAAGATTGCCAGTAGAGCGTCTTCTTACGAAAGTCGTACTGGCGAGCAGAGAAAAGATTAGAAAAATTGAGATGTGTTCAAATCCTCCTGCTATGATAGATTCGAAAACTATAGAAATAACAGAAGTTAGAGAGATTTGGCGATAGTTGGAGGGTTGAGATTGGTTCCTTTTTTGTACAGGAGCACCTTTCCAGCAAGAAAAAAAGGCCAGAGGCAAAAAACAGAGACGAAATAATTTAACAAGGTAGGTGCCAGCTTGAAAGCACAAGTTTTGGGAACTATAGGAGGACATTCAGAACCGTACGCTTTCTTGGTGTTAAGCTCATGAAAAGCGAAATAAACCTTTTGAGAAATTACCGTTATTAGCATATATTGTTGGATTATTTGGAAGAGTGGAGAAGAGGATAGCACTGAATTGTCTAAGTGGAATTAGAAGGAAAGGTTTGAGCCAAAGAGCTCAGCTTTAGTGGAAAGTA
>JABUQX010000038.1:12500-17500 GCA_015478945.1 Trachelipus rathkii
TGAGGGCTACTTAGCAAGCTTGATGAAGAAGAGGGAGTAGATTCTTCTTAGGTAAAGACCGTAAAAAAAATAGTTGTGGATTTTTTTTATACTTTGAAGTACTTGGATCAGTGGTCAGTTACATTTTCAGATTTCGAATTTATGGATTGGATTTCGCTGAGGAAAACCCCAAGTTGGTCACAAATTGAAAAAACAATGGATTTTGCGTCAGAAAAAAAGAGGTTTTTGAACCCAAGAAAGATTCAGATTTGTTTGACGAGTTTACGTGCTCGACCAAATATATAGGCGAGAAAGTAGACGAATGGAATGCTTCGAATCTAGTAAAAGACAAACGGTGGGTGGAAGTTTTACTTTCCTTAAGAATCGTAATATTTCTCATCAACATTTGTCGGCATTTGTTCAATATATCCTTTGTCTTCCTGGAACAAATGCCTTCACAAAACGTGCGTTTTCTCATGTAAATAAGATCTGGACTTCTGAAAAAACCCAACTCAAACCTCAAACTCTGAAAGAAATTCTTACTACCAAAATAAATTTTTATCAGACATGTATGGAGTTCTACAATTTAATTAAATCGTCTCCAGAACTGCTGAAGAAAATTTCATCTAGCGAAAATACTGCAACTGAAGGTAAAAAAAAATATAATATATATATATATATATATATATATAATATATATATATATATATATATATATATATTATATATTATATATATATATATATATATATATATAATATATATATATATATATATATATATATATATTTCCAAACAGGTAACGTTGTTAAATTTAACCTAATATAAAATATATATTATATATATATATATATATTATATATATATAATCTATAAATAATATATATATATTAGTATATATATTATATATATATATATATATATATATAATATATATATATATATATATTATATATATATATATATATTTATATATATATATTATATATATATATTATATAGTATTATATATATATATATATATATATATATAATATATATATATACTATATATATAATATATATATATATATATATATATATATTATTAGTGTGTCGCCGATTTTAACTACAAGAAATCTGGTCACATTATCCTAAACGCAGTTCTACACAAAATGTTCTCTCATTTTCTCAGTAGGGACGAACGATAGTAAAAAAAAAAAAAAAAAAATCGATGGATCGATAATCGATTTTTATAAAACCGAAAACCATTCGATAATAGAGAAGAAAAACTATATATAGAGAAGAAAAACTGGAACTTATCCTTTAAAGGGTAGTTAACCGATATATTCGAAAACGAAACATGTCAATCGATTTTTTTCGATTATTTCAAGGCAATAGTGCGACAAGGTTGCCAAAATGACAGTTTTTTTTTTTTTTTTAACTAAAGGAATACCCAAGAGTAAATAGCAAAGATTTGAAAGAGTCAGGGTCTCTCGGCCTCAGCGGGGGACGACGGGGGGGACTTCGTCCCCCCCTCTGTCCCTCCGTCGGCTCGAGCCCCTTAAAAATATATAAAAAAGAACAATAAAAAAAATTAACATAAAAATTAACATGATAAAAAAAAGCAACTTTTGGAAACTTTCGCGATGTTTCTATTGGAGTTTTAGCTAACACGTGACACTGCTGGGCTGCATGAGCAGATTTCCGCGATTGTCGATATTATGCCATTTTATGTAACTTCCTTTTATAGGATAAGTGCCGAAAACTTATAATAATATATATATATATATATGATTTTATATATATATATATATATAATATAAATATATATATATATATATATATATATATATATATATATATATATATATATATATATATATATATTATATATATAATATATATATATATTAGGGATGTGCCGAATATTCGGTAAGTATTCGGTATTCGCCCTATTCGGCCAAAGCCGAATATTCGGTATTCGGCTTTTTTGCCGAACTATTCGGGCCGAATATTGAGCTTTATAAACAAAATTACGTTCAACATAAGGGAAGTTATTTCAATTTAAAAACTGAAATTTTAGAAACTTATTTTCCAAAAAATAAAAATAATAGCCAATTTTTGTATGCATATGGCGAAAATCTTTGTTATTTGTCAGATCCTATAAGGGCCTTTGAAATTTTCAATATTCTAAAAATAGAATTCATTTAGTGATACGGGATAATGGAACGCAAACATGGTAGCTGGTATAAGGGAGAGTGGCTTGCTTTCTCATTTTCATGTTTTATTCACATGTTTCAACTAGGCATTCACGATTCAATATTATGTAAGAGTCTGTTAAAAGATATTTTATTTACTTGCCAGAAGCATATCTCTCATTTTCACCATTCAGGAACCGGCAACTGCAAAGCTTAAAACTTTACAGATGCAGCTGAATGTCAAAACAGCATAAATTAATTCAAGACGTTTCTACAATGCTGGAACAGAAACTTATGATACTGGCTTAAAGATTGTTTAAACAAAAGTTCCGCGCTATCCATATACGCTTCTGAATGCAATCAGAAAATGTTGACTGATTTTCAGTGGCAAAATTATTCCATTTACTTGAGCCATTTGACAACATCACTAAAACAAGCATTAAACGTGAAGTAACAGTCGCCCAAGTGATCCCTTCCATTTTAGCAATAAATCTA
This sequence comes from Trachelipus rathkii, assembly GCA_015478945.1. Taxonomy (NCBI): domain Eukaryota; kingdom Metazoa; phylum Arthropoda; class Malacostraca; order Isopoda; family Trachelipodidae; genus Trachelipus; species Trachelipus rathkii. The sequence continues at coordinate 15,155 of JABUQX010000038.1, forward strand.
TTTTTAAATAAGGCAATTAAAAGCAAAGCTTTCAGTGGAATCTTACACTCGTTGAAAGAGCTTAAGAAATCAGTAGAAAAAAGACTTTCTAAGCTTCTATGTGGATAAAGCTTTGTGTGTAGCTACTTCTTAGATCTGCGATTCAAGCTTATTTTTCAACATGAATCAGATGAATCAGTAAAAAATATGGTCGTTGAGGCATGGAAAGAAATGCATGAAAATTTAGCTCTTGACTCTTCTGCTGACGATGATTTACGTAGTGGGGAAAGTGAAGCTGAAGGTTCCATTTTCACTTCTTTAATGGATTGTTTTAAAGAAATTGGGGCATCAAAATCGTCATACAGAAAAGAAAGTGAGAGTGAAAAAAGAAAGTCCCATTCTTCTGGCGATGTGATTATTGTACATAAAAGTAAAAGGCTACATACAGAATTACATCAAGAAATAAACAAATATATAAGTTTGCCTACTTTGACCAGTGAAGACAATGATATTTCCTTCAATTGGTGGAAAAACACTGGAAATAGTTTTATGAATTTGAAAAAACTAGCAATGAAATACCTTTCAGCTCCACCGTCATCAGTCGAAAGTGAAAGATTATTAGAACAGAGGAAATATTTATGACAAGCCACAAGAAATAGGTTATCCCTGAAAATGGAGAAATGCTAATGTTGCTGTCCATGTTTAACCTTAGAGCTTAGTTAAATGATGTTTAGTTTAACAATATCTTTAACGTACGAAACTTTTCAATCTCATTTAATTATTTTTAATATGTGAATGGTTTGGCTATAGGTAAGAAATAGTTATTTAACTTTTGTTTTTTTACTTGTATATAAACACTGGTAAACATGAAATTTCTTGGACGGGTTTCGCAAAATTGATTATTGATGTGCTGAATTCCAAAAATATAATCGGTTTTTGCATATCACATCGCATTTTTGAGATATTGTGTTGTAACACAAGATTTGTAAAATCTTATGATTTTTACCTTTTTCAAGAAGGGTCTATCACAATTATTGGGATATATATATATATAATTATATATATAATATATATATATATATTATATATATATATATATATATATAATATATATAATATATATATATATATATATTATATATATATATAATATATATATAATATATATATATATATTGGATATTTTTGAAGGGAGAGAAACAAATCGAAATGATATGTACATGTCCTTGATAGATATATGTTAAACATATGATACAACTATGAATAAAGAGTAATATGGGACAACAATGAATGTAATAGAAGGAATGGGTTTTGTTAATGTAAACATACCTACGATGGTAGTAACTTTCTCTTCGTAGACGATCTACTGTGCATAGCGTCTGGAATATCCCTCATCAAGCTCCAAGAATAGTCGGCCATCATATTGATATCCCACTTGTCCTGGTAACGTCCTTCCATGAACTTTAGATCTTGATGGAAGCGTTCACGATCCTGCTCATCACTAACATCGCCTATAGTTATCCGGAAATTTCTTAAGGTGAGAATGTAAGTATAGGCAACTTTATACTCATTCTACATCCATGAGAATGAAAACTGTCTAGCAGTTCCTGTACAATGTTAGTGGTTCTCGGCTTTCCTGTTCCCCAGAAAATTCTGTGCTACATCTGAAAAAGCATTCCACTCTTGCCCCTAACACAGTCATTGTTGTAGCAAAGGCAGCATCACGGAGGAGTGTCCGTATTTGTGGGCCATCAAATATCCCAGCTTTTTTCTTCTCGTCACTCAGACCAGGAAACGTTGAGCATATATAGCGGAAGCATTCACCATCATGGTCCAAGGCCTTCACAAATTGTTTCATCAAACCAAGTTTTATGTGTAGTGGAGGTAAGATGATGTTTTTTCTCTGTACAAGTGGTTCACGTACGATGTTCCTGTCACCTGGCGTCAAGGTTTCCCTCGGTGGCGCTTTTCTTTTGGTCCAGTGATCCTTTGCCGTCCCGGTTGTCCCAATAGCACAGGAAGCAGGTATTTTGGTGAAACCTGCTTGCTGACTGAGCAAATGTTTACCATTTTTTTGGGAAAAGGTCGAAACCGCCAATATTTAAACCATCCATGTACCAGAATTATTGTAGGCTCTCCAAACTGTCTTGATTTTGCATTCTCCTCTCTCATCCGTACCGAGTACCCTACTGGAACCGAAGCATACCTGTTGCCATTGTGTAACAACACGCACTTAAACTGCTCTTGGAAGTGTCAAAACAGTCGCCCCTCACCTGCATCGTATGCTGGGAGTCCCATAGCGAGTAGTAGGCCTGCAACTTCACTGCAATACACAAGGTTACCATCTGACTGGAAGAGCCTCCGCAG
>JABUQX010000038.1:25000-32500 GCA_015478945.1 Trachelipus rathkii
TCGAAAAACTGCCACTATTAATTACCAATTATCAAGACTTTAAAGAAGACAGTACATTTTTATTTTATCTAATTACTATCTAATCTTATTTAATTTCAATTGCAAATTTTTAATGACAACTCTTTAGAAAACCTTCTGTGCGAGTTGTTAACTTGGTAAAGATATTAAGGATGCAAAAACGAATTAACTTTTACATGTAATACATTTAGCCTAAATTCTAAAATTGTAGAATAAAGTAATTTCTTATTACTATACATCAACAAAGAAGTAAAATTAAAATTCATTTTTTAGTTCTTTGTGCATTATGACAAATTTTAGGGCCTTTTTTCAGATGCCAGTTTGTTCCTCAGTTTATTCCCTGCAAGACCAAATGTATGTTGAGACCCTCTAAAATCTAAATTGTTCCTTAACTTGCAGTACAGCAATGAATTCCCAGAAAATAATAATAAAAAACTGGTACAACTCCCTCTGGTAATTTACTGTTTATCATTTTTCATTTATGTAAGCATCCGACAACTGGAAAGATTCCCATCTTCAAGTATTTGACTAAGGAATAGACTTAAGCGTCTTAACTATACACAGTACATAATCTAATTCTCATTTCACCAAACACTTTAACATGCACAAACCCATATAATCATAAGAGTCATTATGCAGTACACAAAATTATTAATTAAACTATTGAACATGCTGGTCAACTGCCGGTTTCAAAAAATTTTAATTGTCAATTTATGTCTTTGGGATAACAAGATATTTAAAACATCAATAACTTTGGCAAGAGAAAAAATTTCTGCTTTTGCATACACACATCCGTATTGAAGACAAAAAGTACTACAAAAACAAGAAAATTCTCCTCTCAAAGTTAGAGGTGTTGTTTGGAGGCCTGTTAAGATCTTTTTTTTGGTGACATTAAAGATTCGGTTATAGGACATTGTACCAGGGTTGGCAATAAAAAAAAACAAACCCATTAAAACCCACCAGTTATATTTTTGCTATATTTTTTTTATTGAGAAATTAAATCGGATTAATAAAAGAATTTAATAAATATACAAATTAATATACAGTATATAAGTTACCATTGCCATAATGATTCTGTACTTATGGTTCATGAGATAAAAAAGATATTACTTTTATTTGTGCTAAAGTATATTTCATATGAAACTCTGTATCAAGAAAATTAAATTTAAAAATATGAAAATATTTCTCTCTTTAAAATAGGGTAATAAAATCCCTTATTATTATTATTATTATTATTATTATTATTATTATTATTATTATTATTATTATTATTATTATTATTATTATTATTATTATTATATAGCTAGTAAAAAGTAGCCAAATAAAAATTCATTTCACAAGTCTTGTATACTGATGATGATGATGAGCTTTAGTGGTGTTTCAGCTTCCTTGTTGCTTGAATCCAAACAACACAAAATGTTTAGATCATCTAAATTGGTCCCGAGTTTGCAGGACAGAATAAAATTGTCACAAAAAAAAAATAAATAAAAAAATGTTACAATGGAAGTTTATCATCTTAATTATCCCCCAACTAAAAAAAAAAATCCCATTTTCAATAATGTTTTGTCAGACAAATTAACAGAGAAGACGCTCGAGTTTCTCCGCTATAAACTCTATCTATATATACAAGCAAATTTACAATTTATTAAAACTTTAACAGACACAAACACAAATAATCATATGGGATAGTTATTAGGTCTTTTGTGGTATCAAGATATTTTAAAATATTAATGGCAATTTGGTAAGAGAAAAGATTTCAGTATTTGGATCAAAGTTTCTGTATTACAGTCAGAAAGTATAACAAGAACAAGATATCTGCCACTTCACAGTTAACTGTTTTTTCCTTTGAAGATTTTGAAGAAGGATCCAATTATATAGGGCATCTTACAAACTCTGGAAGTGGTTCTCTGATTACTTTCCTGAGCTTGATTCATACTGGTATATCAATCAGTTGGGTGATGTGAATCACATTAACTGTGAAATTACTGATGCGTCTGAAGAGCCTGGAACACTTGCAGTGGCACTTCTTGAACTTATATACAACGAATTGAATTTTTGAACAAGGCACATGTCGGGTGCAAAATCTTTTAAACTTTCAAATTCTGGTGTAATTTGCAAAAGAGAAATTTTTATCCTCATAAACTTAATTGAATTTTTGAATAAGGCAGATAGATGTCAGTATTTTAGATATCAAAAAGTGCAAAATCTTTAAAAATTTCAAATTCTGCTGTCATTTGCGAAACCTATCTTTGAAAACGAGAATTTTTTATCCTCATAAACTTAAAAACAAAGTAAAAAAGGAGGCTGAACCCCAAAGACAGTATCCAAATTGCTCTGACATCAAATTTAATGTTATAACAAAAATAAAACATCTTTTCTTCAAAACCTGAAATGAAAAGATTTTCAATGAAATTTTTTTGCTCCCTTGTTAGATTGATTTTTATTAATTAAAACGTTGATTTATTAAGTATAATACTTTTCAGCTTGTATGACTCTATTCTCAATACAAATGGATCAATAAATCATTTTGAATACGAGTGTTCTGTGCCTTTTTCAGATTTAGTGGAATTTAAAAGAAATATTTGTAAAGTGTATTTTAAAATTTTAAAAGCAATTTGTTTGTTTTTTCTCCCTTTCAAGTTTATGGGTAACAATTTTGTATCTTGTAAATATTAATCTTCTACAAATCTCCCTTTTAAGGTCACCACCCAACTTTCATATTTTTTCAAGTTCTATCATATTCCTTGCAAACCACACAAACAACCTTGGGGTAATAACCAAGAAAGTTCAGTGACCAGTGGCTTAGACCATATCTTATAAATATTATTAGGTAAGAAAAACTGAGTAGCTGTAAAATATAATTCTCATTTATATTAGGTGCCTAAAGAGGTAAGAGTTGGTCAATTTTTTTTATAATTTAATGAATTTAATGATTCTTATGGTTTTAATGGTTATTTTAATGGTTTTAATGGATTTCAAAATGTATTCATTTAAAGAAAACAAAAAAATCCAATAAAACCAACAGGGATGGGATGCATTTTTTATTTTAACCAGGTTTATATCAACTCTGTATTGTACCAAACTCACTAAGCTGTTCTATGACTACTTACTAGGGGTTGATTAACACACTGTCAGTTGGAATGTGAATCTCATCAATTATGAAATTGCTGATGTGCCAGAAATGTCTGAAGCATTGTTAGAGGCACTTTAAAAAACTTTCCTAAAACATACTAAACTACAGAACAAGGCAGATGTCAGTTTTTTGAATGTCAAGAGTTGTAAAATTTATGATAAAGCAAAAAAAAAAAAAAAATTGCTTCTACCATTTGTAAAAATCTATCTTTGCAAGCAAGGATTTTCAATTCTCATTAACTTGAATGAAACTGAAACATAAACTTTTCAATGAAATTCTTCTATTCCCTAGTAAAATTATTATTAAATTTAGCTTACTATTTTCATGTTTCATATGGTTTATTTTTCATTTGATTATTTTATTAATTTGCATTCTATTTCCAATGTCAATTAATCGAGTACAATACATATTATCCATACCAATGCATTCAATGAACTATTATTTTGAACAAGTATGCTGTGTGTTTTTAGGATTCAATGAAATTTAATAAGAACATATGCATCGAAACCACAATGTACAATTTAGTACTAAGAAAGTTTGTCATTTTTCACTTTTCAAGTGCCAAAGGAGAGAGAAATGCAGTGTTGGAAAATTTATAAATTTGCCCAGCAACTAGTGCATGTTCGTTTTTAACGTCACAATAATAATTTCCCATTTTATATTTGAAGGAATAAAATACAGAGTCAAATATTGCTGTATAAAAGCACTTTAGGTAATTTGTTTATAAAAGTTTTTTACGCGACTTTTCATGAATATCCTTAAAAAAAAAAAAAAAAAAGCACAATTTCAGAACCAAAAAGGATTTAATATTGCTTTAACTAATAAGCATACCGTCAACGATGAGCAAATGTCCAAAAAGACTATTTTTTTTTTAATTTACTTAAAAACATAGTTTTTTTTTTTTTTAAATATCAAGTTAATATCTGACAAAACTATAATGTTTTATTAATCTTGTAAATTTTTTAAAAATAAACGATAATAACTGAGAAAAAAAACATTTCAAGTTACAAGGATTGTAACTTTTTTTTAATTCAGGAGTTTTTCTGTCTCTATATGTTTTTTTTTTTAGGTAATTCCCAGAGTAAATTATATATATATATATATATATATATATATATATATAGTATATATATATATATATATATTATATAGTATATTATATTATATACTATATATTATAAATAATTTATATAATATATATATTTATATATATATAATATAAAGATATATTTATATATATATTATTATATATATATATATATATAATATATAAGTAATAAATATACTATATAGATATATATATATATATACTATATATATATATATATATATATTATATATATATATATATATATATATATATATATATAATATATAATATATAATATATATATATACTTTATTAATATAACATGCTTTGTTGCAGAGTTACAGCAACATTAATGTACCTGGGAAATTCCAAAATTTTCTCCAAAATTGGTGTTGTTAATTCCAAATGTCTCACCGATCTCAAAATAAGGTTCCTTGACTTTAGAAACCTAGACTTTGACACATCATGTCAAAATCCATCAATGTAAGGGAAATTCCCAAGTCATGGGCTGACATGACTTGGATTTCACATTAGCATATAAAGGGGCAAGCCATAAAAATCTTAACCTTCGCCTCACACCAAAAAACTTAGCATTATATATCCATATAAACCAGAAAAACAACTTGCAAAGGGTGGCGGCACTCCTTACGGGGGTGCAGCCACACATAATCCTGTCTACAATGAGGTGACAGCACCCACAATAAGTATGCCAACTTTGAAAGGTTTGCGGCCTATCTAACATACCCCAAAGAGCATTTTAAAACTTTTAAGGGGGGGATGCAGCCCCAGGATTGGCATGAGTTGGGCCCGACCGAAAAGAACCACTTACTATTTTTTTTTTTTAAACTGAAAACTCTGCTTTTTGCCCACTTGGGTTTTTTTCATATTTTTTTTTCAAAAGATATTGCAGGTAAACATAATAAGCTACACTCAATATATTAGACATTATTGACTTTAAATTGGTGAAATGTTTATAAGCTATTTTTAATCATTTTGTTGAAGATATACTTATATAAAGATATATATATATATATATAAAATATATATATATATATATATATATATATATTATTATATATATATATATATATATATATTATAGTAGAGAGTATGACCCTTCTTTCGCTATCACCGTCTATATATATATTATATAATAATATAGATTATAATATTATATATATATATACCGTGTATATATATATATTATGTACACAAGTTAAAATATAACATATATTGATATATATATATATTCTGAAGTGGTCCGGTTCGTCTTTATGGGCTATTGGGCTGCAGGCCCTCGCAATATCTAAAAATGCCAGGGCAGCGTAGGGATGTTGAATAATGAAATCTATGGGATCATTTTTGCGTCAAATAGTTAAACGTGATGCTGGAATTTTTTTTTTAACCAATTTTAGATACATTAAAAAATTGAGAGTTCAATCAATTATGAAAATAACAAAGGAATCCTATTTCCAACCGCAAATTGTGCATACGATAATGTATATTTTAAATAATGTATAACATGAAATTTTTAGCTAAACATTTCCGAATTTAAAATAATCAATTTTAAATTTCTTAAAAATGAAGGTACTAGGGGGAGAGGTATGAGCTGCGGAGGATCATGGACGGAGGAAAGGAGGAAGAAATCAATATCTATATTAGTCATCTTGTTTATAATGGTTGCCATTTGTTCTCATTATGTTCATAAGCAATTGGAATGTTTATTCACTCATAGTAAATTAAGTTCAACATTTTTAAGACTCCTAGATTTTTCCCAGTGTACTGTTACTTTCTTTTACTTGTGTATATATGGAGAGTCAGAGACACTAAAGTCAGTTTATTCTCGCATTTTACGGGGGGAGAACTTGTGTTTATTTTTTTTTTGTTCGCGAGAAATAACAGTGAAAATATATGCAAAAATTCATAAACCCGTGTGATATTATAATAGTATATCCAATATATTAATATATATACCAGTAATAACTATAGTATATATATTAGATATATGTAACCGTATACTACTATACCTAATTATAATATACAGATAGTAAGTAGTATATACGATAGTCGTCAATCAAACGATAATTAGAGAATGACGAGTGATAGAGACAGAGACTGGCAGAGAGAGAGAAGAGGAGAGAGAGAGAGAGAGAGATCGAGAAGAGAGGATGAGAAGAGAGAGAGAGAGAGAGAGAGAGAGAAGAGAGAAAAGAAAAGAAAGAGAGAGAGAGAGATGAGAGAGAGACAAGAGAAAGAGAAATGAGAGAGGAGAGAGAGAGAGAGAGAGAGAGAGAGAGAAGAGAGAGCAGAGAAGGACGAGAGAGAGAGAACCCAAATCCTAGATAAGCTCCCAATGATTTTTCGTATCTTTATAAACAACACCCGTCTGGCATATAATTGTCCCGTTCTGGCTTTTGCAATATCGAATGTGTTCGAATGCATGCAGTCGATATTAAAAAAAAAAAAAGAAGTCCGTATAATTTATGCACACATTACACATTAAATATCAAAATAAGTTAGTAATAGCCGTTTGAGGAGATAATTCCTATCAGATATTGAATCTTTAGAAAAGATAATTGATTTTATAATATTGTTCCATACTAAATGACGAGTTATCAAGTCTTTAAATGCAGAATGTGGTGTCGAATGCATGCAATCATCATTCTAAAAAAAAAAAAAAAGTTGTTAATTTTTCTTAGAGCTTCTCAGATGAATATATAAGATATTTTCCAATATCTTATTAATTAATATATATATCGAATATAATATATATATATATATATATAATTTATTAAATATATATATCTATATATTTATATATTAGTATATATATATATATATATTTGAGTATATATATACGTGTATTATATATATATTATATACTATATTGATAATAATATATATATATATATGATTATACATATACTACTATTATATAATTATATAAATCAGATACTATATATACTATATATATATATATATATATATATATATATAGTATATATATATATATTATATAATGATATATATAGTTATATATATATTAAACCTACAGCCCCTCCATGCCAAGTTACACGAGCCGCCACTGTATATATATATATATATTATATAATATATATATAGTATATATATATAGTCATATATATTATTATACTATTACTACTATTATCATATATAATATATATATATATATAATATATATACATATATATTATATATATATTTCAAATATTTTTTCAAAAAACCCACTTTGAAAAAA
>JABUQX010000038.1:37500-65000 GCA_015478945.1 Trachelipus rathkii
AGTAGCAAACGGTGGGTGGAAGTATTTACTTCCTTAAGAATCGTAATATTTCTCATCACATTAGTCGGCATTAGTTCAATTTATCCTTTATCTTCCTGAACAAATGCCTCCACAGAACGAGCGTTTTCTCAAGTAAATAAGACCTGCATTTTTCCAAAGGATTTGATGAGTTCAACTCTGAAAGAAATTCTTCACAACTTAAAATAAATTTTGAATTCAGACATTATGAGTTTCTACCGTTTAATCCAAATCGTCTCCAGAGATTGCTGAGAAACTTCATCTTAGCAAAAAATACTGTAACTGAGTTAAAATAATATATATATATAATATATATTATATATATATATATTATATATATAATATATTATATATATAATATATATATTATATATATATATATATAGATATATATATATTATATATATATATATAATATTATATTATATATAATTATATATATATTTTTCCAAACCAGGTTGCGTTGTTAAATTTAATATAATATTACTAATATATATATATATATATAATATATATAATATAATTTTAATTTATTATATTATTTATCATTATTAATATATAGTATATAATAAATATATATATATATATATATAATATATTATCATATATATATAATATATTATATATAGTGTTGTCCCGATTTTTAACTACAGAAAATCTGGTCACATTAATATTATATAATATATATATATATATATATATACACAAATATATATATAATTTAATATATATATATTATATTACTATTATATATTATATATATAGTATATATATATATAATATATATATATATATACTATATATATATATATATTTAGTATTATATATTATACTATTATAATATATATATATATAAATAATATATAATATATAGTATATATAATTATATATATATATATTATGATATATAGTATATAATTATATATATATATATATATTATATATCCTCAAATAACACCATACAGAACAACCTCTGGACCACCAAACATGGGTAATGCTATCACATCTCAGCTTTGGGCACCACCCTTCCCTTCAGGAACACAAATTCAATTTTCATAACACTCCCTCCCCCCCCCCCCCATATCGAAGATGTCCCTCCCAAACAAACGATGATGACACAAAGCGTCTCTTCGTAGATTGCTATGATTTTGCGAATATTAGGCACAACTTCAGAACTCTTGCTTTAATAGATCTTTGGGCCAGGACTACAATGGTTGCAAAATTTCACGGGGTCACCTGCTTCTCATAGGAGGTGATCAGGGGGGTCAGCGCTGCTTTAGAGCATACATTTATAGAATGCCCTGTGTTGTGAACTCAAAGGTTCTTTCTGGAAATTCGTAACAAGTATTCAATGTCTTTCACTTTGGAGAACTTATTTTCTTGGCCATTTCCTGAGTCTTTCTTTCTTTAATATCTAAATATTATACAAATGTATAATTTTATTTAGGACATTGCATATATGAATTTCTTATTTAGATTGGGTTGCTAATATCTAACACCAATTAATTTAGGTTGAACATACCTAAGCCTAAGTCTGTGTTAAGCATGTAAAATTTACCACGGTAATAAGGTAGTAGCTAACCATTTTTATTTTTTCTCCACATTACATTTTTTGCCTGCCTTTTGTATTCAGTTGGAAACTGAGGCAGTCACTGACAATTCACAAGAAAGTTTGAGCTTCTTTATTTATGTTATTTTTTAGCTTCCCAGTAGCAACCCTATCAAGAAAATCTCTTAATATTCAAAAAATCATTCAACCCAAAAAGATCAATAATTTTCCCAGATTCACTACAACACAAGCCAAAGTAAAGAGTGATACCCTTGAATGATTAAATCAAAGACCTGATACTTTCATACCAGCACCAAATTGGCATGTCTAAGATTATGTCTGGCTTCTCTACATATACTGCTTTAAATAAATTTTCCTCATTTGGAATTAGAGCTTCACTGGATCTTATATGTGACAGCCCACTAAATTCTGTAAAATATGAAAGAAGTAACACACCTACAATTAATTGACCTTCTCAATATCCCATATTCTTTGATGGCAAACAGATCTCTTATACAAGTGAATCTCCCTGATGATGTTCTTTCAATATAAATACTAGAAAATGTTCTCAAATATATTATTCCCAAAAACTGAATGAACCATATTATGGTGACCTCAGGTGAGCATATTAGATTATTTGATGTAATTCTACCATTAAACTTTCAATACATTTGTGTCGGTATGAAACATTGAATTCTGTCTGCTAGCCTCCTTTTGTTCTTGCATCTCCTTCATATGCTTCCTATATCAAAGAGGTTTACAAAATATATAATCAAATTTTAAATTATACTAGTGAATTACATATGAATTAACCAGTTTAATTTTTAACATAACTTGTAAAATATCTTTTCTGCATGCGTTTATAAACGGTGTAAGTGTAAATGTTTTTTTTATAGTTATAAACAATGCTTCAACATTTACATGAGCCATTCATATCTGGAAATGTCCTTACAGGATGCATCCACTAAAACGAAGATAGTAAGACATTAAGTAATCTATTGTTCTCATGCTATTCAGGCTAAAGGCTATCAGAAATGGCTAAACTTTCACTTTCATTACTTTTGCTAATTTTCTCAGTTCAGAATAATTGCAGAGATATTATTCAAAGGAATAGGAATAAGTATACTTTCACTAAATTAAAGAATGATAATCTCTTTGGTTCTACAAACAAATATTTTAACCCTTTGTCAAAAATGTTAAATTTTTTTTTTGTAAATCAGCTTTATTTTTCCCTCTTATTCGCTCTGATGGATTAATATAGCAAATACCCTTCTTCAGTCTCCTTTCTTAATCTAATTCAACTCAGGGTGACTGAAAATCCACCTCCTGATCCTTCCTGCATCAGATGTTCCATGCAGCTAACTGAGATTGCATAGATCAGAAGCATGTTATACTATCATCTATGAACATTAAGAAAGCAAATAGCTTTGAGGGAATATATGCCTAATTTAGTGCAATGCCTTGTTCAACTACTCTCTGTGCCTAAATACTAACACTTTTCCTCAATCTTGGAAGTGCACATATGTGCAACCTCTTCCAAAGAGCAGAAACTCTGACTTTTTCATTATCACCCTATAGCTCTTACCTGCATTCTGCCTTAGAACTTAGTATCTATCCTTAATTCACATATTGGATCATCTAGAATCTTGTTCCCTTTTTTAAGATCCTCAGTATGGCTTACAATGCTCAAGCTCAATTGTTGTTATACTTTCCTATCTTACTAATTTAAGATCTTTCCTTAGAAGCTTTGAGGAGTCTTGGTTGATGCTGCATGATGTAACCAAGGCATGTGGTTATACTCCTTCACTTTGCTCACTCCTCAATAAAAAAATTCAAATTATTCTATAATTGAATTTGTTCAGTTACTTATTCCTTAACTGTCTGTAGTAGTGCTACTCAGCGCTCTGCCATCTTTTATTCTTACTAGTGATGGGTTGATGCCAAAATAATTTCTGATTCCATTGCCAATTGAAAAATTCCAAAATTTCCAATACCAACTTTAATCCAAATTTTTTAAAAAATGTTGATTCTTCTGATTCCTGTTCATTGTACTACGCCAAATTAATTTCCGATTTTAACAAACATTCCCTTTCTGATTCTGATTCCAGAAAAATTGCCAATTCTTCTTGATTCTGATTCATAATTCCATCACCTGTTCTTACTTTTTATTAATGGCCTTAATTTCTCCTCACTGTATGAAGACAAATCTACATATTTCCACTCATTACAAATTTTGTTCTTTTTCTGCGTATAGAGGTGAAGGAGATTTGATCCCCAGCTGGTTCTTTTTTGATCTATTTATTTTATTAGCATATTTATTCATTTATTTTATATATTAGGATGTATGTGGTCATGTCAGTTTGCAAATGATCTAATACTATTTATCTCCCATGATTTCAGGGTCTATCCGAGCAACAATAATTAGCTGATAGACATAGGTTCGATTCCTCAGTTGTAAAACAAGTTAATTGTTTGTTAAAATAATGAGAGTGAAGAAAAGCGTATTTCACAAGAGAATTGGCGTTAATCAAGGAGAAGGAGCATTGTCCATATGGGTTGGCACTTGGCACTCATCCTTTTCTTAGTTTCTTGCTTTTTGTTCATTTCTATTTTTGTGAGGTACTATTACTGCTTTTGTTCAAATTGTAAGTACATGTAGCTTTTAGCGAGCTTTTAATTCACTTGTTAAATTATTATTGATTTTGTTCAAATTGTCAGAGTAAATGTACCTTTTAGCAAGCTTTTCATTCGCTTGTTGAACTGCTGCTCTGTTCCTGTCCATTCTGTTGAGAATGGTGTATCTTCCTGTTCCACCCACTGCCATCATCCATCTTTGAGGAAAAATCGCAAAACAAGTGGTCAAGAGCAGCTAATTAGCATCAAAGTTTTTCCTATTCTGTCTGCAATGTTTTCTGTAGATAGCGTTTCTTCCTTTCACCTCCTCTTCTTTGTCCTGTCTTACTTTTTAAGAGTAGACTTTGAGACCACAAGAGACTGCATATCACTGGAAAGTTGGGGAGGGTAATTGTCACCAAAGCCTAAATACAAAGCCCATTGTTTTCAGAAAACAACTGAATCAGTGCTAGCTAGTGGAATGTTGTATGTATTTCACTTATAAATGAACCACAATTACAGATTTAAACACCTCTGCCCCCTTCACTTGCTATGGCTCGAAAGGAGCTGTGGGAGATCCATTACATAGTTGCATTTCAACAGTTTGCACTGATACCAAAATTTTAGTCCAATACCAATAGAAGAACCCACAATTGTTTCAATACTGATACCACTACTGACACTGAAATTTTTGCCAATACCCAATACTTATATCCCTATAAATATAGCCTAAAAAAAAAATATATATATATATATATATATATATATATATATATATATATATATATATATATATATATATATATTATATATATTCTGTATGTATATTATATATATATATATATTATATATAGATATATATATATATATATAATATTATATATATATATATATATATATTATATATATATATATATATATATATATATATATATATATATATATATATATTGCAGTATAAATATATTAACACACTGTAGGCCTGATAGATATGGAAATTATCCGACAAATTGCAGATATGCTCTTCAAAATTAAAAAATTTCAACTGCCATTTTTGAAAGAAAGCCATGCTTCATTTGCCTACGTAGAAATGTAAGAAATGTTGTGATTGGTTCATAAACATTTCTAAATTCCTTTTTTAACTGGCATTGTACACTTTATGGCACTTTCAAACAATGTAATTAAATAATTTTTATAAGAAATAAAGACGCAAAATGTTTGGTATCAGTAAAAGGTGTCTACAAAATTTTAACGATGCTACTACTCACAAAACTGCAGATACTGATATTGACAAATCAAAAATTGACCAATACCATATCGGTGCATCACTAATCTCAACTTCAATTTTTTATTCCATCCTGCTGATCTGAGTTGGATTTAGCAATGGGGTGGCATAAATCTTGTGACATTGAATTCTTGTAAATATTACATTAATCTACAAATTTCTTTCTTAAGGTCACAACCCAACTTTCATATCTTTCTAATAGTTATATATATTAATCAACAGATCTCCCTTTTAAAGTCACCACCCAACTTTCATATTTTTTCAACAGTTCTGTTGTCACCTGTAAACAATATGAACATCCTTAGTCTTGACATAAAATAAAGAAAATAATAAAAAAATTGACATAGAAACCGACAAATATCGCAATGATAGCTAGGGTAGTTTCAATGAACTGTGGAAGTTTGTTCAGGTAGAGACCTTTTTTATCCTTGCAGTTACTTCAAAAATACAAAGGTCTCATCCACCTTTTTGTGGAGTATTGCTCTGACATTGAGAATGGGGAGGAATTTATTTTCATCTTCTGGATAAAGTTGAGTAAAATGCTAAAATTATTCTTTACTTTCTAACTCTCATAAAATCTTTGAGATCTTTGTGACAAAAAGATTGCGCTCTCTCTTTTTCTATCCATCGATAGTACAATGAAAATCACACTAGGGAACTATCACTTACACTATAGTTATCACCTTCACAAAGTCTCAGCATATATTTTGTTTGAAGACTGACAATTTCTGGATTATTCAATGTAGTTACTTCCTTTCCAGCCATCTCTATTCTGTGGAATTCTTTTTTATCTCTATTTACTGTTAAAATTTAATCTCCCCAACTTTAAAGATTGTGCCTTTGAACACCTGAATGCAAATTAGCGATGAACCTGTGTTTTCTTTCATTAATGGGACCTACCCCATGACCAGATGTAATAAATAATAAATAAAATAGGCTAAACAGTTGTAAACATTTTTAATGAGAAAATATGAAGGCAAGATTTAGCAATTTTATTTTATTTTTTTTTGGGTGGGGGTGGAGCAATGATACCCTATTCAGATAACTAAAAAAAAAAAAAAATAAATAAAAAGAGGTAACCAATTAAACCAGTCGCACTAAAAAAATGAAATGAGGAAAAGATAAGAAGCCGTATCATTTCGATATTAGAATTTCATAATTGTATTCTAAAATTCGAGTAAGTTACTACTTGGTATTATTATAGGCGCGCTTTTAGTATCTAAGTTAATAATAAATATATGTTTTTCAGATGTAATTTTATAATATAGTAAATTCAAGTATTAATAAAATTTATTCTTATTATATTATTATTATTATTATTTATTATATTATACTATTATTATTTTATTTGATTGCTTGTCAAAGAATTCTAAAATAATACATCATCAGTTTTGGAAGGAAAATTAAACCTTCTCAAACAAATTTCCCATTGTTTCCTTTATCCAATGTGAAATATATATATATATATTATATATACGATATATATTTATATATATATATATATATATATATATATATATATATATATATATATATAATATATATATACCGACTAGTCACCAGGACGGACACGAAAAATTGCCGTTTGTAGGAGATTTTCTGTTAATTCATTTACAGTTTACGGCATAGGGTGCTATTAATACACTATCTCAATTACCCTCACCCTAACTCATCCGATAGCCAACACATTACAACGGTACAACCTTTTTAATTACACATACAGACAAAAACTACATTCCTATTCGCCTCACGCACAGTAGGTCTGTGATGTCCAGGCCTAGCCCATGCCCACTCCGAGTTGGCTGGAATATCTGGGCTTGATTTCGACGAGGCTTGGGTTTACTATCACCCTGATAACTGTTCACCTTTCCACTATGGGCCCACCTGTCGGGAAAAACATAAAATTAGTTGTAGCGCCCGATTGTCGTGGTAAAATAAATAATATATTATATATATATATATATATATATATATATATATATAAGTATATATATAATATATATTATATATTATATATATATATATATATAGTATATATATTATATATATATTATAAATATATATATTATATATAAAAATATAGCACTTTTAACAGGAGTAGCGATCAATATTTAAGTTTTTGTTTTACCAAAAAAAATAAAAGTTTATCTTAAAAAAAAAATTTTAATAAAAAGTTTGTCTATAGAACAGAAGTCTTGACTGCAAAAAAATTGTTTTATAAATTATATAAATATTCTAGAATTTTTTTTTTTTTTAAAAAAAAAAAAAAATTTTAATTTTTAATTTCGATTTATAAGGTCTGTGTACAAAAAAATAAAAACAATTGTTAAAATTTCTTCACCACTCTTTGAAAGTACAGGTTTTAAGCTATGTATACATATAAAATACATTGAAGATATTTCATTAACAAGTTATTTAACATTTATGAGAACCCGGGGCAATTTCAGAATTCCATTCAATTCAATCTTCCTTAGTCTTCTCTGCCATGCACTCTTGACTGGGGTGCCAATCGACTCGGTAACCACGGGAATCGATCTAGCATCAGAAACCCCATATAAACATACGCAACAACATCAAAACAAAGTAGCTAAAATGGTTGACTTAAGGTTTGCCAAGATTTAAACCAAATCAACTAAAATTTGCAATGCGGCTTAATTTTATATTTTTACTTCTACTAATGCGTTAAAGCATTTTAATTCTTCTAGCGTCAACAAAAATGTGGTTAAAATTTATATATATTTTTTTTTGTAGGTTTTCTGAAAATTGCCCAAAGAAAATTTTTGAACCTTTTTTTGGCTAGGAATTTTGTAAAAAGTTATTTATTTTTTATTTTTTTTAATTTCTTACATTTAAATTGATTTCCAAATGCCCATATTTTATTATCATATTCTAGAAATAATTTCTGTAAGTGTTATAGTTTTTAAGTTAAAGGTACTTAAAAAAAAAAATGGAAGATTTTTTCTGAAATTGCCCAGGTTGACGGTATATTATATATTATATATATATATATATATATATATATATATATATATATATAATATATATATATATATATATAATATATTATATGATAATATATATATATACTATTCAATATGATATATTTATATAATATAAATATATATATTATATTAGATTAATATATATATAGATAATATATATTATATAATATATTATATATTATATATATATATATATATATAATATATAATATATATTACTTATATAATCCCAGGTGGGGCTTCATCCTGTCAGTTGCGAGTATCTCTCCTTCCGGCCTGAAACTCTTAATCCGTAGAACACTTTAGAAAACATTTCTCGGCACAATGAGTTTCCAATGAAAATCCTCCAGTTTAACACTCTCAGATAGGGTTTTCCCTTTCATTACAATTCTGCGAGATAAAAGCTTTCTTACAGCGATCATTACCAGGTTCGAGGCATCATAAACCATTCCTAGCAAGGTAGCTGTAGCAGGGCTAACCAACCAAACTACCCACTGTCTCTCAGTAGCCTTTCCTACACAAACGAATATACCTGAGGGAATTCTTTTCTCCCTACAGAAACGGATATATGAAAAAAAAAAAAAGTGTCTATAATGGTAATAGTGTTGTATGGTCTGTATCACTGTATGTGATATGGAGAGTACGGTACTCCTGTGTAAGTAGAATGTGGATATGAGAACAAGAGGAGTGAACCATTGGATGCTGGAGCGTCGTGAGATGTATCGTACACCCCAAATGCGCCGAATGGGAGGTAATTTCATAGTTTCGAGAGCGCTACTTCCCTCTCTGTGTCCTTTAGTTGCCTCTACGACACACAGAACATTACATTATGGAAATTCATTCACATCTACATAGGGATGTCCTACCATATATATATATATATATATATATATATATATTATATATATATATATATATATATATATATATATATATATATATATATATATATATATATATATATATATATACCGTATATATATATATATATGATCTAAATAAACATTTTAAAAAGCACCGGTATATGAAAACTGTGATATTCATTGGAAGACTTTGAACAATAGCTACCAAATTAAAACATTTAAAAAAAAAAAAATCTCATGATAGAAATTATAACAGATTTAAGCAATGCCTTACAGTAATTACCATACTAACTGGCAATTATAAATAAAATAATTTTAATTAATAAATTTGTGATGGTCACTAGAGATGGAGCAGTATTAAATTTCTTACTGATACTGATTGATTATTAGTGTCCCATAAACTTCCTAGCTTGGTAGATAATGAGTACCTATACCAATACTACAAAAGTTTTACTAAATTATCATCTTTAATAAGAATAGTTCTTTATCAGATGCCACACTTACAGAATTTGTTCGATTCTGATAATGATACTTAGACTCCATTCCTAATAGTCATTGTTGTAAACTAGCTAAACAAATATCACAAAGCTGGTAGTGATATGAGGAACTTATGGTCTGAACAAGAGCCAAACATTTTAAAAGTTGAAGCTAGCCTTATTTTGTTTTTAAAATTTTAATTACTCATATATGGGTCAAAAGAAAAAAAATGGCAATAGGGTTGGCTGAGCACTGGAATATTTGGCACCACACAAGGAGGCACCAGCACAGTACTGCATCACCTCAGTCATTTTATTTTAGTAAGAGACCACTAAAATGAGCTCACCATGAGACACACCTCACTGCTGCAGTGCATCAGTCAACCCTATATATATATGGTACTATTTATTATACATCTTATTCTGACCTACTAGGCTATAAGTTTTTTTTCTTTCTTAAAATGCTGGATTTCTGACCCTTCTACCTCACATCACTTCTCCCCCTTTCTGTTATTCATAATAAAGAAATAGCATGTTTTTCTACAATTTAAATTGAATAATTAATAAATATATTTAAAATCTCTAAATTGACTCAAACATAACTTTTTTCATAACAAAGTTTTTCTCAATGATAGCTTGAATCAGCCTTTTTTTTCTGTTTTAATCTTGTACGCTATCCTCTGATCAATACACACAAATGTCAGGTTGTTCAGCTAATTTCATTTAAGTACAAATGTATACAGAAATATGGAAATGAAATTGGTAGCAACAGAAACTTGTGTTGAATCAGAGTTCAAACCATTTTATAGAAGCCAGAGTCTGAATTTATCAGAGTTGACACCATTTTTCAAAAGCGGATCTGAATTTAATTTTTTTTCAGCTCTGCTACAAGCTCCTGGATTCAAAGCTTCTATTTAAAAATTAGAAACCAAAATGTGAAGTAGAAATAAAAACAAATCAAATAGTTGGCAGTAGGGTAAAGAAGATTTAAACGATGAATATACTATGAAAGAAACTATATCTAGTTTTGCTTTACCTACAACTGTATCTAGTTTTGCTTTACCTACACCTTATATTTCTCTTGCATCACACACAACCATTCAAAATTTATTCTTTAATTCTCACTTAAGTATCTAGAAGCATCCCTTATAACAGTTTAACTACATGAACAAAATATTTGCCTGTTTAAAACTATCATATGGTAGTATGACAAAGTAGCAATGATATGCTACTTGACATTTTAATAGTTCCATGGCTAAAATAATTTTGTGCATCAGGGACCATAACAAAGATTGATATTATGGAGAAGGATATTTAAATTTTACAAAATTTGAAGGACATTATTTTTTAAGAAACATGTAACATTTATTGCCACTGCAAATTCAGTATTATTTAGCTTCTCCAACTGACTGATGATTATTAACTGTCTGTTACAGTCAGGGCTGAATAGCCAGAGTCAGAGCAATTGAGCAGGGGGGCAGCAACATTTTGGGTGGAGTTAGAGAAAAAAATATTTTGCCAGAGCTTGTGTTGGGGTTGCTGTTAGTAGTGGCTCCAACTCCACCCTAATATATATATATATATATATATATATATATATATTATATATATATATTAAAAATAATATATATATATATCAATAATTATTTTTTGTTATACACCTACATATGTTTTAATATAGATATATATATATAATAGTAATATATATATATATTTATTATATATTATATATATATATATATATATATATATATATATTATATATATATATATATATATATTAGATAATAGTATATATATATATATTATATATAATATATATATATAATATATATATATATATATATATATATATATATATATATATATATATATATATATATATATATATATATATTTATATATATATTATATCTATATATATATATATAATTTATATATATATATATATATATAGTATATATATATATATATTATATATATATATATATATATATATATATATATATATATAATATATATATATATATAGATATATATATATATATATATATATATATATATATATATGAAAATTTTTTCTTGCTTTCATTTTCCATTTGCATTATTTATGATTTTCTTTGAAAGTCGAGTTAAGTACTTTAGTAAATTTGTCATGTAATTAAATTATAAATTTCGAAAATTTTGGTTAGTAAAATCAGGAGAAAGTGATATAACAGCATTGCAAACCAAGGCCCAGCACATTTCCATCTTACGGACAAGTGGAATCACACATCTGTGGAAGTAAGAGTTTAATTTTGACTTTTGTTATTGTGCTTACAGCTTTATTTCTTTCTAGGTGTGATCTGCTCCATTGGTATTTGAGCGTTAATCCAAATTTTTCATTCACCAGAATTCATTCTTCAGACGCTGTCTTGCAAGCCCTTCACAGCGCCCTTACAGAGGGATCAACTCCCCTAGGGTAAGCTCTTAATTCAATATTAACCTCAAATCTGCATTACCATTTATTATTTACTTACTTAATTTATTACTATTTTTTTTCCCCACTCACTGTGTTAACAGCTATGGGAGCTTATTTATATTTTGCCTACAGTAATTTATTCCAGGTGCGTATCTGGAGCGCACAATTGCGTATCTTGGGTCCTGCATATGCTGGGTTTTTTGTTTGCGTATCTTGGGTTGTACCAATTTTGTGCTCTCTCAATTGCCAATCTTGGGCTTCTTGTCATATCTTGCGAATCTTAGGCTTATTCTGTCAACTTTGGGCTCAGTTTACCAGATTTTCCTTACTTTTGAGATCCGAAAGGACTCATCACCGATAAGGACTTGAAACAAACAAAGGAACCAACAACCAAAGTTTAGTAAGAGGTTCATTTTTTGCATCCTTATTTTTATACACACCTAACTTATTGTTCCATTATTATTTGCATCATTTTTATATAAATGCTTAATTGAGGGTTGGGATTTTTTTCTCTTTTTCAGTTTTTTCTTGGTGGCTGGATTTTGCGTCTGGATAAAACCATCCTGCAGGTAGGGTATTTCTAAAATAAACGTAAATTAAGAAAAAAAATAAATAAAAGAGAATTAGGTGCACCTTAAAAACGCATACTATTCAAGGAGGGGTTCTTCAATAAATTTCAGAGGAGTGGATTTATTTAGAGGTTGCTGATATGTAGAGGAGACGTTGCTGGGAAATCGATTTAGTTAGCTCTGGTAAGAACAAACGTTTACCGTTAGAAATATCTAATGCTAACACAACTAACAGAACTAATAGTAGATCCATAGTCTTATAGTCTTAGACACTAACCGACTAACCAATTTATTCTAGATACCTAACCATCCTTCTTAGTTTCTGAACGTAGTTGTAGCCATAGTGTCAGATCGTAGTTCTGAATTTAAGTGTGAATGTTGGGGACTCTGTATTCTTCAGGGTTATTTCATTCGGAGTGCATTAACTTTCCCTTGCGGGTCTATGATTCATTGAGTGCTTCATCACTCTCCCTAACACTGGAGCAATTACAATAGGCCTATCTATTTTGGTTGGTGTCAAGAGCAAAAAAAAGAAGAAAAAAAATGACATTTTTTTTTTCTATATTTGCAATTTTTAAGTGAAAATAAAGAGGTCTGGAGCCAGAGCAGCTACTCTGTCATTTTAAAATTTATCAGTTTATAGTCCTGGTTATACCCTTCCTTTAACCAGAGTTTGGGAGCCTATTTACAGAATGTACCCCTCAAATACTTCATACATACAAGTAATTTAAATGACATTAGGCCTATATTCTTCTATTAGATAGGATGAATGAAAATTTTTGACATCAAATTTTCATAGGCCACAGAAATTGGGAAATTTTGTAAAGGTTGGAAAGAGTTAAAGATTATATAAAAAAGATCTAATGACAAGGTGATTTTGCTGCCACACAGAAAGAGTTAAAGCATAAAAAAAAGCCCTATTGACATTGTGGTTTTGTTGCCATACTTAAAGGGTTAAAGCTTAAAAAAGGAGCTGCAATGACTAAGTGGTTTTCCTTCCACAAAGGAAGAGATTAAAGCTTAAACAAAAAAAAAAATAATTCTACTGACATGGAGATTTTGCTCCACAATGAAAGGGCTAAAGACTAAAGTTACATTGTTTTAAACTAAGCAACTCTTAATTTGAAAATTAAAATCTAAAAATAGCAAATTTAAACACGTAGTAAAACTAATTTTACCCAATTAAAAGCAGTGGCTCTATTTACACCATGATATATACAAATAATAAACACAGCATCCTCAAGGATAACTATTTCACTTGCAGTGCAACAAAATAATGCATTTATTTTTATACATTTTATTTTTATTATTTTAAAAAGTTTGTACCTCACAGGTATTCCTCAATTTGAGGAAGGGAACTTTCTAGAAAGTTACCTCATAGGATGAACAAAAGGAACCAAAATAGCACCTTTAAGCACACAAGTAAATCACTATCATCATCTTTTATATGGTAGATTCAATTTAAATAAATACACATATATAGGTAGCTACCTCAAAAATGGTAATTAAACTATGTCCTACATTGAATTCACATTAAAGTTACAAAACTTTTATGAGAATTCCATCTTTAAATTTAAAATTTCATTAAACAACAAATATTAGAGCTAATTTGTGCAAAACAGGAAATTAGAACAGAAGTATTTAACCCAGGGGATTTCAAGATTTGATCTGAAAATACCAAACCTCTCAGTAACAAACCATCATTAAAAAAAAAAATTTCAACATGTATCATATATTTTCTGCTGGCTTTTTAAAGAATTGGGATATTTAACAAATATTATGATAATATAAGTACTGAAGTACTCAATCATAATATATTTCATATTTCAAAATGGGTGGGCAACCATGGTGAATTGAACCCTTTAATAAAAACTTTTTTGGATTTTGTGGAAATTTCAAGAACATGTTTGATTTTATAATGTTGATATTTATTATTATTATTATTATTATTATTATTATTATTATTATTATTATTATACAGTAGTTGTTTCCTGAATTTTTTAAAATTTTGAACAAATGTTTGTTTCTTTGTCAATGTCATGTAATCCTAAAAAAAAACATTTCAAATCTAATTAAAAGCAGTCAGTCAACAATCAGTCTTTTGTTTTCAAATACTGAAAGTAGCCAATCAATAAACAGTAAAATTATATTATAATATGGAGACCTATAAATTCTTTCATAGTAGACCACAGACAGGAGACAAGGGGGCACAGTAAGAAAATTAAGAAGGCATGCCATCTTGATATAAGAAAGCACTCATTCAGTAATAGGGCTGTTAATTTTTGGAATGGTTTGCCATAGGAAGTTGTAGAGTGTGACTCAATTACAACATTTAATAAAGGATTGGACAGGTACATGGATGGTTTGGGTACCATATAGTATATTTTGACTAAATCAAATTGGTGGGTTTTTAGTACAGTAGATTTATTAAGGTTAAACTGCATGTTATGACCATAACAAAGCTTGTAGTGTGGTTAAAATGTACTTTAACTGTACCTTTTTCTTTTAGTTGTCAACTTTGTGTATACTATGTATGTTATTGACAAGCCCTAGGGTGCTTTGTGGATTAAGATGAGCATGTTTGGTGGTCAGTTCTAATAGTAATTAGGTTGACTGGGACACTCTAGATAGGTCCCAGTGGCTTCCTACTGTCTCTATATTCTGAATGTTCTAATGAAGCGGCCAAACTGGGTTGAATATTCAACTCCATGGGTGGGCCCTGGCTCATATTTATTTTAAATATGTTGGAAAAGTCACTACCGTCAAAAAAGTTTGCCGCTACTATGGCTCAAGCGGTAGAGCAACAGAGTCACATGGCAAAGGCCCGGGTTCAATCCCTAGTCTGGATCCTAGGTAGAAATTACCTATAGAAGTTTTCCTCCTTGAATAGGGCTATGCCCATGAGATGTGAACTTTTAGTATATATAAAAAAAAACAACATTTGGATGACAAAATGAATATTTCTTATGTTCTAATATACTATGGTATACGATTTGTACAAATTATGCACATTTCAACTCGTACACAAAAAAAAAATGTGTGGTATTTGAAAAGTTGACCTAATTAGTATTTTTGACTAGGGTGGTATTTTCCATATTA
The DNA here is from genome assembly GCA_015478945.1 of Trachelipus rathkii. Lineage (NCBI taxonomy): Eukaryota > Metazoa > Arthropoda > Malacostraca > Isopoda > Trachelipodidae > Trachelipus > Trachelipus rathkii. The sequence goes on from JABUQX010000038.1 coordinate 53,436, forward strand.
AGGAATATTTGAAGGTTTAGGAATGAACAAATTTTTCAGCCAGTACCATTAACCACAAGTTTACAAGTTTGAAAATTTCTCAATTCTTTTTTGATTTAAATCCTAGAAAATATAGCTATGTACTCTATCACACCCTTCAGTTTCTTAAAGACATTCGATAGTCACAACCATATAATGTATCATTATAGCTACTTATAATTTAATAAGAAAGATGAAATTACTATTTGAATTTCTTAACTGCATTATATTAAATAAAAAAGCATTCACATACATTTCTCAAACCATGATTTTGCTATGAGTAAGACAAGTCAATGTCTATTAAAAATACTCCTTTTCACTAGGTTTAAACTTTTAACAACATTCTTTAGGGGTCAAATTAAAGAATACCAATATATTTATAGCTCTGCTCTATAACTTGAGGAATATTTACAAATGTTTGCCACTGGCCTTGGCTTTAATAATTCCCCCCCCCCAAATATCATCCACTATCTCCAGATTCACATTCCTAGTGTCCAGTATTAAAATTCTTTTAACATATCTAATATTTTACACTGACTAACTTGCTGAATCTTTATTATTATTATTATTTTCAGAAATTGTATATCATTAAATATTGTATTGTACTAGAACTATACTACCTATATTATAACTATGTTAAAAATAATGTAATTTTTTTTTCCTGAAAAAAGTTTTTGAAAAAAAATTGAAATTATTATTATTATTATTACCTTTAAAAACCTGAACTAACTTCTCAAAGAACAAAATATTACAATACATAATCATTGATGGTGCTTTTCATATTTAAGAAATATAGATAGGCTATATTATTATTATTATTATTATTATTATTATTATTATTATTATTATATATGAAAAGGAAAAAATGAAGCAAAATAGTATTGGATGGCCAAAAGTGAAATACAAGCTCTACAAAACATTGACAATTTAAAAAGAAAATAATGGCACTCTGTGATAACCACCAAAGTCAGAACAGCAGATTTTAATACAGATTGATGATGATGATAGCTTGAACAGATTAAGGGTTCCTGCTGAAAAATCCCACATATTTATGATAACAGTTCAACAAAAAGCTTCAAAAATTTTTAATTGTACTGCGAACCCATGACAAATCCACCTGAAAATTCGTCAACAGTTTCGCTTAAAAAATGTGTCTGCAAACAATACTGAATTTTCCCTCTGGAAGAATTCCAATCAGGTTCTTAATTCAGATCCCCATCATACAATATTAATATTATTATGGAATTCAAGCAAAGAATTATAAACTTAAATCACTGAAGCAATAAAGATGACATTTCCCAACAGATTTCGCAATTCACATATTTGCCTTTTTTTGACAGAACGGATTCTTTTCTGGTAGAAAGTGACCTCCTTAACTAAAAGGAATCAGAAGCATTCGTTTCATCAAAGAATGATACAAATTTTCATCTATCTTTGGTTTAACAGTTTTGATTACAATCAAACTATATTTTAATGACTGGATCCAGCTCCACTGACAAACCTCTAGGGATTTTTAAATAATAAATATTTTAATAAAGTTCTGCAAATTCTTGCAGTTTTTGAATAGAAGAATATGCTCAAATGGAACTGTAAACATACATATATATATAAAAATGTAGTTATAATTAGGATTTCTTTTCATAATAAACTTATTTCACATTTGACAAACTTTAAATTCAAACTTGTCCACAAGAAAGATTCTTATAAAGGAGAATGTTGAGCTTTTTTTTATATTTTTTATTAATTATTTTAAAATTATTATTCTAATGTGTAGTTTCAGTTTCCTGTACATAACCATTTAAAGTCATATGGATACCAAATATGTTTAAAAACAAGGAGGAAAATTGTACCAACAAACATTTATCATCATTAATTAAGAACTTTACAATATATTAAAAGGTTTACATAACGAGAAATTATTCAATGAATTACAGTATATTCTTGAAGTGTCATCAGCCTTGAAAATAAAATGTTTGTAAACATCGAGTTTAAACCAGCTTCAAAATCTGCTAACTCAATACAGGATGACTTTTACGGATTGTATATATATATATGTGCTAAAAGTAAATAACAATAATAATAAATATTTACTATCATAGACTTCTTTATTGAATCAAATTATGGTTAAAAGAAAAACTTCCTGAGTAAAATAGCCCTATAGATTATAGTAGCACAAATTTTAGTTTAGATTTAAAAGTTGACAATTGATTTGTATTTATTTTCATCAATATATTTGAATATTTTCGACTTTAGATAAAGTAATTCTTCAAACGTTTTATTTTTCTTCAAATACACACCATATTCTCATCCAAATATTAACTTTGAGCAATAACAATAGGTCTGAGAACAATTTTAAAACCAATGAATATACACAGAGATGAATACAATACAATTTATTACTTTTGCATTAGGGTAAGATTGCACACTGACACTATATATAATAATGAACAGTCATCTTTAATTTTGCGAAAATGACATGCAAATAAATTTCAATTTAATGGATTTCACTCAAAGTACTCTTATACATACATACAGAACCTGTATAGTAACACTTTTATTGCAATAAAAGGTAATAAAACATTTAGGGCTATTAGCCCAATACTGTTTCCATAACAAAAGATTTTTTTTTTTTTTTTTTTTTTTGTAGTAAATTAAAGGCAAAATTATTTTACAAACTTTCATATATGGCATGTATTTTATGTATTACTGTATATTTATTCCTCTAATAAAATGGTTTTAATAATAAAAATATTACTCTACCCCAGAGGTTCTCAAACCTATTTTGTCTACCATCCACTTTGAAAATCAATTATTTTTCAGCGACCCCCACTTTTTTTTTTACTTTACCAAAACTTATATATATATATATATATTTATATATATATATTTATATATTATATATATATATAATATTATATACTATATTATATATATATATATACTATATATAATATATATAATATATATATATATAATATATATATATTATATAGTACTGATAATATATATAATATATTAAAAATATGTTAAATATATATACTTATAGATAATATCTATATAGTTTACGATATATATATATTTATATTATATATATACTATATATATATATATATTATATATATATATATATATATAGTAGGGATGTACCGATACCAGAAAAGAGGCTGATACCGATACTCTATTTTTTTAGGTGCCGATACCGATACCGATACTTTAATTAATATAATACAATACAAAGTAAAAAGAAAGAACATTTGTGCACTGCCTAGGCAACTCAAGATTGCATTCCCTGTACAGACAATACTTAGTCATTTATATTTCATATTTGGTTGTGCCCAAGTATATTTATTTTATAAATTAAAATAGTACCTTTAAGCAGGGATGGCAATTTTAGTGATTTTTTTGATTTTTTTGATTTTTTTCTATTTTTTCAGATTCGTAACATCACGCGATATATTAATCGTTTTTTTGCAAATATATTTCGAGTGACGTTACGAATCCAAAAATCAAAATATCAAAAAAATCAAAAAAATCACAAATTGATTTTTTTTAAAAAAATCAAAAAAATCACTAAAATTGCCATCCCTGCCTTTAAGGAATAATAATTGCAAATATAATATTAATAACTTCGTTATGTTTGTGTTTATTTAAAAAATATTCCATTCTCCATTTTCAAATAAGTATTAACAAAACGTTTAGCTACTAGCTTTTAAATTTTAACATGATTACCACATTTACACAGAATGATTCTTTAACTAGCTAACAATAATAAAGAATAAAAATAATGGAAAGAAGAGACCTCAATTAATGCAGCCGAAAAGTAAAATAAAAAACGCTATTACTCAAACATGACATAATAAAATACTCCTTTAAAATAGATATCATTCAATACTCAAATTCAAAAATTCACAAATTGTGATGCAAAAACATTAAGCTTTCACTAGTATCTGGCTAGAGACTGTTCCTTTTTGGGGTTTTACAATTCCTACCTAACCTAAACTATAAATACGCTCTCATCCTCCGTCGACTGATTGAAGGAGGTGGCTGATAATTAATTTTGCTGCAAGCACTGATAGATAATTTGAAAACCTTGGCCCATTTTCATGCCACCCATGAAAGGATTCTCTCTGTAGGCGCAGCATCTCATGTTTGCTCCCTTAATGACTGTCTCTTCGTTTTTACGATGAGGTTCCCTGGTGTGATTTCCTTTGAAGGTGAATGCAATTTCGGCCTGAACTTATCAAAGACTAAACATATCAAATCCTCATCTTCAGTAAGGTTTTACTTTGCTGAAAAAGCCCCATCGTAATATGCAGCTGCTGGGTTGCCAGGGGTTGTAGATAAAGCGGCTTCCATCTCTCCTCTCCTCCTTTTTTTTTTTTTTTTTTTTCTTGTCAAGTGAGCAAGCTCTCGGTTATGATATTTTAATGCATTCTGAAGGGGTTCACCGTTGGAGGTTGCCCATCTTGTGGGGTTTTCAGCTAGCTTAAGGATATTCCTTATTAGAAGAACCTTTTATTTATTAATTTTTTTTACAGTTTGTCAACCGCCGCTCACTGGCAGAACCCTATTCAAGAAGTGGGTGTTGAACGCGACGCCTCAAAAATCCCATCTACCGCAAATTCCGCAATGAGCACAGATGCAGGCTTTAAAGCGGAGGGAAATTAAATTGAGTAGGAACACAGTATGATGGAAGAGAATTCCACAGAACAGAGGTGGCAAGGAAAGAAGGAAGAACCGCAGCGAACCAGTCTGGAGTTACTAACATCAAACCAAAACTCATGTGCCGACACAGCACCCCCCTTGTGCTAAACGAGGGCGTCGTAAAGGTGGTGGTACGCCGGTGATAAGTTCCCTCGAACACTGCCTCTACAGTACCTATAGAAGAGATAAAGCACAACATCGCGCCGCAAATATAAAGGTCAAGTGAACTAGAACAGTACAGGACAGTTTATAAAGTCTTTTGGCCTTTCTGCTCGACTCTATCCAAAACCCGGATGAAACCAGAGCCCCCGCCCCCTTCAGATATGAGAACAGTATCCATACAAGAAGGGCGGATGAGAACCCTTGTATATAGGTGAGTAACTGAGAAGAGGAAAAAAAGTCCTGCCAGTCTAAACAGAACCCGCAGTTTCCTTGTGAGGCCGCCTAGCACCACTTGTGATTTTGAGGTTTTCAAGAAACATTTTTTTGGTTTAATGTTAAGGCCAGGAACTGCTATATTCGGTTCAACAGGAGAGACCGAGAGAACCCGTCAAAAGAGATAGAAAAGCTTAAGTGTCTTGCAAGAAGACGATTTGTAGAAGTTGGGTTTTTAAGGAATTAAATTTCACAGCTTGAGACGACGACCCATCCCTGAAATTCTATCCAGATCAGCGAGAAATGAGAATGGAAAGATTAAGACGAGAAGGCAATTCTAGAAGTAAACAGAACTCCTAGACATTTTAATGAGTTGAAAGAATGAAGGGTCAAGTCATCGACATAATGAGTGGATCGAGTTTCTAGATGTGGGCAGGTGAGAAAGATCAATTGATGAAAAGCGGAACTAAAGAGGAGATAAAAACAGAACCCTGAGGAACACCCACTATTGACAGAAAAAGAAGAAGTAGCCCACATCAACAGAAGCCGGATATTACGCGATTTGAAAGAAAGCTAGACATAAGTCAAGCAAAGAGAAGAAGGAAACCCAAAGGAGGGAAGCTGGAGAGCAGTGACGCGTGCCAATACTCGGTAAAATGCTTTGGATATGTCAAGCGCACCACACCCAAGTCCTTCCCGTAGTTCCTAAAGGCGGAAAACCATAAATTGGTTAAATAGGACAAGTAATATCGCCAGTAAGATATCCTACGCACCCGAAAGCCGCACTGGTAATCAGAAAGAGGAAAGAGATTCCCCAGGATGACTCTAAGAAGTGAGAGTTTGAGAAGGGTTTAAAGATCTAAGAAAGAATACAAGTGAGAAGGTATAAGGGCGATAGTTAGAAGGAACAGAGCAGCGCATATTTTTTCCGGAATAGAATGGGCAAATGCGCGCTTCCCAACACTGAGGAAAAGTGCTAGTATGCGAGGCATAGAGAATATAGTTGAACGAAGGGTGGGGCCAGCACGGAAGTAACACTTCCCTCAAAACTCGGAAGGAATGCTTCGCGGCACCCGCCTTCCTAACGTTCATAGATTTTCAGGAGCCCATGCATCAAGGAATAAAATGAAATGAACAGGTAAAGGCATAGGACACCCTGAGGGGAGGAGCGCACGGAGGAAGCAAGAATAGCACCGGAATCGTCCGAGGTTGAATTAGAGGAAAACTAGGAGGCCGAAGAGAACTGATTGGCTCCTTTTCAGTTGGAGTACTTAACAACAGAATCATTCAGAGCGAATAAGGAGGAGAAAGGATCGATTTAACAGAAGTTGTTAAGAGATGTTTTTTTGGCCAGAGGCCAGGAGAGATTTTGTCAATCAGGAGAACCAAGGGGTCAGTGCTTTTGCGTTTATGAAGTCCGCTTTGCTCGTCGAAGAAGTATCCCTGCAATGATTCCGAAATCAAAATAATCTTAAAAATTGGCAAGAGGTGATAGGAAGAACGAGAATTTTTCCACAACCCGATTAAACATTGTCCTCTAAGCATGAATGCGTCAAGGGAACAAGCACGACGAACACCATGGATTTTTTGAGGAGAAAAAGATAAGAGGTTTTAGTCCAAGAAGGAATGACCTGCTCATACCCCATTAACAATTACAGTTCCACTTTATTCGGCAGATCTGAAGCGTCTTAAGAGTCAAGCAGTCACTTCACAATTATACGTTAGCGTAGAAGCAACGCCTAGCCCCCCAATCGGCCCTGATCAAAGTGCCGAAAAAACCGCATAGGGCAGGATGGAGAGATGGAGAGCAAGTACTAAAAATTAAGTGATATGAGGTTGTAGTCAGTGTTTGCAGATAGAAGCGAATGTGGTGTTATTTTATAAAGAGAAGAACTAGTGGTGAAACATAGGTCAAGCGTGTTTACACGAATCGGTTGGGACGATCCGGAATCTGTGTAGGTTCTTTAAAAAGTTGCTCCAGATCGTTGAAGAATGCTGAATGACCTCCTTCCCTCCCCACCTAAATCAGTACGAGAGGAACCAACAGTCTTCAGTTTTGTGTACATTGACAATCCCTAAATAGAGGACCTCAGTATTTTGGATGAGAAGATATAACAGTCTCGTGAGAAGTAGCTAGATATTCCAAAGAAGGAGTGAAACATCTGTTCAGGAATGAGAACAGTAAAAGAAGCATAAAAATAATATATTAAGAAATGAAGAAAATATTTCAGCCAAAGAAACATCGAAGTTTAGGAGATTCGAGATTCTCGAGACGTGTTATAGGAATTTTATATTTACATAGGCACCAACATCGGAATGTAAATGGAAACTTATAAAATAAGAAATTAAAGTTGGATATATTAAACGAGTTTGAAGGATGAATTCTCTAGCCATCTGGGTCTCAGACAAGAGCATAAAAATTAAGGTTTAGAGTTAGAGGGTAGTATTCCATGGATGCAGAGTTAGAGTGCAAGCCATTGATGTTGGTAAAGTCAAAAGAAAGCCACGCCTGTGTAAATCTGCTATCATACACGCACACGGACACGCACACGCAATCAAAATTACAGAATTCGACAAAAAAAAGAAAAAAAAAAGACAGAAACAAATATACAAAAACCAAAGGAGAATGAGGAAAATTTATTCGTACGCTATAAACCTAAATTTTAAAACGATAAAACCACATATTTAAAGCAAATATCTAAAATATGAATAATCCCAGAAAGTTCAAAAAAAACACTCGCGACTCACACGCTCTCACGAAATTGCGTACAAAAAACAAAAATACTTATTGATCACTAAAAAAGTAGAAGATAAATCTGTTTATAAATTAAACTTTGAATTGTCCAAATAGGTAAATTTACGCTAAAACCCAAGTTGGAGAAACGCTAAAAAATCTAAGTTAACAAAGGAAAATGTAGGAAAAAAAAACATAACTTCGGTACTAAGCTATCTTATATCCGAACTAGATTTATTATTGAATCTAAAAGTTTCTCATAATTTTTCACCCAAAAAGTAAGAAGTATCGGCTAAGTATCGGCCATTTTAACCGATACCGATACCATCAAAAATGGCCAATACTACCGATACCGATACTATCGGTACATCCCTAATATATAGTATAAAAACTAAAATTTATACAATCAAACAGGGCAGAAATATGAACTAAAATTACTAAATAATCGATGTTGTTAGTAGGTAGGTTTTAGTTTCAGTGAATTTTAAATATAATTAGTAAAACGGCTTCAAAAGCCACACCCCCTAAACCACTTCAACACCACCCATTTTTTTCTAGGCCTCCAGCGCCCACAAGGGGGCGTTATCGCCCACTTTGAGAAAGACTGCTCTACCCCTACTAAGGATAGAAGCCACATTCATGGATATTGAAAACCTCACAACTGAGACTTCTTTAATCCCAATTCCAGACATACAGTATCACATCAGCTAAAAAATATACTGCTATTTTAATATTCATTACTAATGCACAATTTCAATTCTTAACTCAAAGTTTTGGGAATGCATCAAGCTATTTATGCTGACTATAACAGCTCTTCAAAACCAATAAGAATGCTAGCAGCAGTTTAGCAGTAGTAGGCATAAATACAGGATTTGATTCTTTAGGAGAGGCAAATATATGAGCACCACTCTATTGAAGACTACAGATAAATAAAGATAGAGAGAAAATAAAGTTTATATATATATATATATATATATATATATATATATATTATATTATATATATAATATATATATATACTATATACTATATTATATACTACTATATATTATACTATATATATATATATAATATATAATAATATATATATATAACTATAGCTATAATATATATAATATATATATACCCCGTAATATATAATATATACTATATCTAACTATAATATATATATATAATATATATATATTATTACTACATAAATATAATATATATATATATATATATATATATATATATATATATATATATCAGATTTTCATATTCTCACGCATACCTTCCTACTCATTCAATATATGTTTTTTTTTTCAAAAATTGGTTGTTATAACATCTTTAAATGTAGCTAATACCTTTAAATATAGTGTAAAACTATTCACAGATAGCCCAAAATTCTTGAAGACATTTAGCATTGTACAAAAAAATAATAATAAATTGAAAATCATATATATACGTTTCAATATTTTCTTTAAAGGCATTATGGCATACTTCGGATAAAGTCACTGTGTCACTCCCTCTTGGTTTAACACTAATTTAAGCCAATTCACTATTATGTTGTAAATACAAAGTTGTAGTAGTAGTAATCACAATTCTTACGATGTTTCACTTTTATTTTTACTGTAGATCACTGCACTTATATATTTAATAATAATAATAAAAAAATTGTATATTTTCAGAAACATGGAACACATTATAAGCTTTTCACTTCACAAATCACTTTTTTTTTTTATTCACATTCAAAAGTTCAATTAATAAAATGGTAGTTTTTCACTACCTCGTACATAGCTTCTGTATCCAAAGTATGCCATATTTACCTTAAAAATTAAGAAGTAAATGAACCTTTTGTGTAAACATCAATCTTACCTCTGTGAGAAATGTTTGTGCTGCCTTTTGTGCCCCAACATGTAAAAGATATTCGTAAACATATAGTGCTAATCTGTAATCAAAAATAAAATTGAATTAAATTTATTATAATTAAAATTAATAAAAATAATAATAATAAAAATAATCAATTAAATATGTAACAATTACTCAAAAACACTTGCAGACATTGATGATATTTAAGTATTTGAATCATTTTAATGCATAATGCGCATAAAATACTATATAAATTTGGTATTAACAACAATTTCACCCTCTCTCTGCACCAAAAAATAGTGACTACATCATTAAAAACTTATCATCATTCAATTAACATGTCCCATAGCACAGTTGGCAAATTGCTGCACTCGCATTCCCTACACCCAAGGATTGAATCCTGGTTGGCTGTGAAATGAAAATCGTCAGATCTGTGGGCTAATTACTTTTACAGCTTAAATTAAATCATTTGATTACTGAAACCAATATTATGATATTCCAGAAATAGTAACAACAAAGGCCCTATGCTCCTTTGAGAAGTAAAAGGAACTAAGAGCTAAATATTCATTTGAAAATATTCACATGTAAAACAATTTGATGAAAGTTAATCAAATTATAGAGTAGAAAACAAAAAATATAATGGAAGACAGTGAAAGGAAAATCAAAGTAAAACTGTATAAATTATTCAAATTTAAAAAAAAAACACAAACAACTCTGTTCCATGTAGGCTACTGTATCAAAAATAAACTTTATTAATATCTTTCCCAAAATATGATTTAAGCATCTTAAACCCCTTTTGCATAAGCTCCTCTCTGTTAAGTATTGCAGTGCTATTTCAATACAACATGAGAAATAAAAGTCATGTTAAAACATTACGTCAATAAAAAAAAAAAAAAAAAGTAGGGGATTGGTTCAGCGCACAAAATATCATAAATAGATTAAAATGCAAAATTAACTTATGAAAATTTTGAATTGAAAATTTAAAATCAGTGACTAATTTGGGCAAAGGAAGGAAAGCTAATAAAAAAAAAAAAAAAAAAAAAAAAAAAAAAAAATCATTTTTTTTATCTTTTTCCAACCATAAACTTATATATCCTTGTAATGGAAATCCTTCAGTGGATTTTACTCACTTTCACCTGCATTACAACACAAAAACAAATATTTTGACTTTTTTTTTTTTTTTTACTAATTTATGTAGTGTATAGTTGTATACTTGCTTTGAATTTTTTGTTTTAGCAATTTATGCAGTGTATGGTAATTTTTTAACCCCCATCTGTCAAAGATATTGCAAATTACAATTTTTTTTTTTACAAAAACCTGTACTACTCTAGCAATAAAATTCATTTTCATATGTCAGATCAAATGCAATGAACGATAAAATATCCCAGAATGAAATAAACATTTGAATGAATTAAACTTCCAATGAATGAAAATTTATAGTTTTAGTCTGACTATATATATATATATATATATATATAATAATATATATATATATATATATATATATATATATATATATATATATATATATATATATATATATGCCAGTAGTTTTTATATTTAGATGATGCTGAAGAGCGAGAGATTTTTCCGACTGGAACCAAAGCTTTTCTTTAAAAGACTAAAAGACAGAACCTTCAGCAAAGTCAACCAAAGCAGGACAAGTGCTACACTGAATCACTACCTGTACTGAATTTATTTATATGAAGCATTCACAGCAGTGTTAAATTATTGAAAATAACCTATATATAAAATCCATACCAACAAAAGTCAAATATATATATATATATATATATATATTATATATATATAGAAATGATAATATATATATATATTATATATATATACTATATAATTATAATAAAGACTGATTATATGTAAAT
>JABUQX010000038.1:72500-105000 GCA_015478945.1 Trachelipus rathkii
TTGTACTTCATTATTAATACATAACTAATTAATTACAGTCCCGTGTTAAAGGATAACGCCTGTGAAAGCATTTCGATATTATAAACCCGACTCATTGCAATATAGAAATATTTCTCATTTTACTTTAATGAATAATCTCATCTAAACTGTTAATCTGCTGAGTTATTATTATTGGTCGTGAAATGTTAAATCATTATTGGTCGTGAAATGTTAAATCAATTAATTTTAAACTATAAATAGAAGTGTTAGAGTTTCAAGTTACAAAGAGAAAGCAATTTGTAAGAGTGTTGGCTTTCCAAAGATAGCTCCCTGTTATAAACCTATGTTCCCTTATTTGAGTAACTAATTCCTATATTGAATCATTAATAGTTGTGAAGCATTATATTATTGACAATCATTATCATTGACTGTGAAATCTTACGTTAATTAATTTTAAGTAATAAAAATAAGAAGTGGCAATCATCTTTATTTTCCCTTGTGCTGGTCTTAATTAACTAGTACAACTGATGACCATTACTGTGACTCGAATAAACAACCATTCTGATCAGTAAAAGACAAAAAGTGAAAAAAGAATAACAAAATACAATTAAAAATCTAATGAATCAAACAGTGAAGAGTGAAAAAGTGCAATCTCAAAGTGATAGTGAAAAAGAAAACACAATTCAAATTTCCCAAAAAGGTATAGCTTGAAAGACGATAAAGCCGCTATAACCAAAAATTGACGTTAAAATTTGCCCAACTCTAAAAGGAAATCGCCCATTATTTGAAACAACGGAACAAGCATGACTATTATAACTCGGTCCAAAATCCTTAAGTCCAATCAACCTCTCTCTGAAGAAATTCTCTTAAACGAGGGAATAGGGGAAGGAGACGACTCATCTCAATCTGAACCCGAAGAATCTTCCACTCACTAGAGCGAGATCGTCCGCCTGATAGCCGCACAAGAAAAGAGCACCCAAGAGATGCTCAAAGCTCTCATTAGAAGCATCCACCAGACCTGATGAGAAAACTCTATAAACTTCAACCCTACGCGCCACGAACAGTCAAAATTCCAAGGAGGGAAGGGCTCCCTCCTCGAGATTTGGCGCGTCACGTCAAGAAGAAGCGAGCACGGAGGTTTATGCTTCTTGAAAAAAAAAGAGGATTCTTCACCGTGCTTTCAAATGCGAGGGTCGGTACTGTGCAATGTATCAACTAATTGCCCAAAAGTCCCCAAACTCCAACTGCGCAGAGGGCGACTCCTGAGTCTTCCAAGCAGGGAAACGCTTAAGTCGGCCTATGTATCATCCTATAGGCCGAGAGAGGGTACCCATGCAAGGTAGTAAGGTATTTAAAAATAAAGATTTCAATGCACATATGTCCTGTAATAATAATTATGTAACTAGCGTAAATTCTTGGAGAAGAACCTACAATTGGTATATTAATCATAATAATAGATATGGTAACTATAATAAATACAGTTATAAGGATTATAATAATAATTATAATGGTAATTACAATTATGATAGGGACAATAGTTATAACAGTAACTGCCATGGTAATAGAAATTTTAATTATGATGATAATTATGTGTATGGAAGAAATTTTAATTATAATAACAATTATGAATGTGGTAAAAATTTTAATTATAATAATAATTATGGGTATGATAATTTTTATAATTATAATAATAATTATAGGGGGAGTAGAAATAATCATTTTGGCAATGATTATAGCAATAATAGAAATATTGAAGGTGAATCTAGAGCTATGACGACTGATCATGCTGTGACTCTGGAGGCGGAAACTAAGCTTGGCAGTGAGTCGCAGAGGCCAACTCACTCTCACACTAATGTGGCTGAGGAGGCGACGGAGATCAGTTTCTATTTAAAACTGAATTGTAATCCTACGCATGCAGGAGAAAAAAAAGTAATAATAACCAAATTGTTAATTTAGGGGGTCAGGGAGAAACTCATTTTTTAAGGGTAAATTGTGTTGATTTTAAAGAGAAGGAATTTTCTCTTCCTATTGAATGGGATCAGGGGTCATTAGAATTAATTAACATTGCATATAATTTGTAAGACAGTATGAGTATAGAAGTGTCTGGCTACTCGAAAAAAAACTGCCGTGAGGGTGAGGGCGACGGGTGCAAATAAATTGTATTATGTTTTAGATAAAACTAGTAAGGAGTCTTACCTACTAGATTCGGGGAGCTGCCTGACCTTACCAGAGGTTCCGCAATAAATAAGCAAGGTGCCACTATTGGCACTGTCAAAGCAGCGAATGGAGAATTTATAAACATTTATAGCAAAAAATTAATTAAGGTTGGGGAAACTCTGTGACATTTACGCTTTCACGGCAGACATTAACTTTAACGTCCTCGGCATACCCTTCTTAAAAAAAATATGGCTTTATTATCGACTTTAAATATCACTACCTACTCGACCCTGAGACTAATCGATGCATTTCAATTGACAATAAAGCTTTTGACATCTCTTAGGACATACAAAATTCTGTTTTACCTCTGTTTCTTTGGACGTTCCTCTTTGTGAGAATGAATTGATTAATAACTTAATTAAAGAATATAAGGAAATATTTTTAAACTTGAAAATGAACAGCTAGCCAGGTGGCGCTTCATCTACGCAACCTACAAGAATCAAGGGAATGGAATCGGTTGTAATAATACTATTGAAAAAGGGGGGAGGGAGGGTGAGAATAACCCTTTAAAGAGAGAAATTCTATGCGAGTTGGCGGGCAATTACCCGTACCATGTTGAGGTTAGCGGAGAGCCCATACAATTGAAAGTCAGAAGCATTGCACCGCATTTATATGAGAGAGCGAAGGGAAAAATCAATAAGTTGCTGGAGTCGGGAGTTATAAAACGCTCGAGGAGCAACTGGCAGTTTCCAGTGTCGTTCCTGCCAAAATCGGATGGGAGAGTAAGACTGGTAGTAGATTTGAGACTACTCAACCAGAGATCGGTCTCAGATAATTTTACACTGCCTAAAATTAAGGATATAATTTTCCAATTGCAACAATGCAAATTGTTGACAAAGCTGGACCAGCGGCAGGCCTATTACAACATCCTTGTCACGGAAGGAACTCAAAAGTACTTTACCATTACGTGCCCCTTTGGGAATTATAGCTTCAACTATCTAATCCAGGGTCACAAGTGCTCTTCTAGCGCCTGGCAGAGACTCATGTCAATATTGTTTGGTTAGTTGAAGAACGTCTTCGTGTACTTAGATGATATACTTATCTCGAGTTTAACTATAGAAAAATATGTTGCGACTTTAGAAGTTTTCAAGAGGTTAAAATACATGAAAATCTGTCTTAACCCCAAAAAGTGCTTATTGGCGGTAAAAGAATTAGAATTCTTAGGCTTCAATATTAGTGGGGAGTTCTGCTAGTCAGGAGATGGGGCAATAGTGAAGGGTTACAAGGCGGCCTGTCAGCATTAAGCAACAGAGCGTTTCTGGCCTGTCCAACTTCTGCCGAATCAATATAGCGGAGCCTTTGCCCGGCTATTGCAACCGGTATTTAATATGTTAAAGAAACCTGCTTCGACCAGAAACCTAGATGCCAAACGAGCTTTTAAAGAAGCAAAGGCGGCAATGAAAAAGGCTAACTTATTATCGTTTCCTGGTGAGGAAACGGAGTTGCAACTGTACACGAAAGTGAGTGATGCTGCAATGGCGAGCGCCTTAATGGGAAACGAGGATCCAACTAAAATCTTTGCCTTGTATAGCGGGGTGCTGAGCGAGGCAGAAATAGGATACCCGCAAATCACGAAGGAATTAATGTGTATCAATAATAGCTTGCAAAAGTATGCTTATTTGATAGCGAATCGCAAAATTGCAATTTGCACATGCAATAATGGCATTATCATGAACTATAAAAGGAAAAGTACAGATAAAATGCATGATGCCCGAGAAATAAGGTTATGGGATTCGATAGCAAGCTTTGACATCGAGTTTAAATTAATATCTAAAGCCAAAAATAAATTAACTATTTATTCACTTGAACGAACTAAATGAAGAAAACGAGCATGTAGAGATTAAGAAGTTAGACTTAAATTAAATTAGCCTTCATAGAAAATGGAGAGTGGACGGTACTCCCTCCAACAGATCAGATCATCATGGAAACCAATTTACTGTTGGGGGAGGATGAATGTAGTAATGGGGGTTCTTTAAATTTCAAAGCGAAAGGGTTTAATCTTAGAATGCGGGTTGAGAAAGAGTGTCAATTGCTTGGATATTACAATAATAATAATAATAATAATAATAATAATAATAATAATAATAATAATAATAATAATAATAATAATAATAATAATAATAATAATAATGGTAATAATGATCATGGTAATAATAATAATGATAATAATGATAATGATAGTAATGATGGTGATAAAGGTAATATTAATGATGGGAATAATAATGATGATGGTAGCCGTAATCACGGCGGGGATACCGATGAGGGGTTTAATAATAACGATTTTGATGATTTCTTCGTAAACCTTATAACTTATACTAAAAAGGGATTGAATGAGATAATGGATAGATTCAAGGAGGGTATAGATTTCCAGGACATAGCAGTCGAGCAGGAGACTGATCTGTATATCAAAACTTTAATGAAAGGGGGAGAACCTTCTGGATTGAAGGCTATTTATAAGGATTTCATTTGCGAGGGTAAAGAGTTATCTTTGGCAGTTGACATTTCGACAGGAGTCGCAAGAATAATAATTCCAGAAAATTTGTTAGACGATGTGATAGCAAGAATACATAATACGAACTACCTGGGAGTTAAAAGAACATTGACCGTTTTGAGAGCAGATTTCGTATTCAAATTCATGCACAGCCGCGTGAAAAATTACATTAAAAGTTGCAACATTTGTCAGAAAAACAAGAATACTAGGAGGATTTCCCCCGAATGGGGGAGATACAAGGAGGTGTCGGAGAAGTTTGACACACTTCATGTGGATCTGATAAAAATGCCATATAGTAAGGGGTACAATTATCTATTGGTGTTCATCGATAGGTTCAGCAAATATCCATTACCTTATCGCCTGAAACTGGCTACTGTAGATTCCGTTCTGCATGTTTTGATAAGCAAAGTATTTCCATTCTGCTGAGTTATAAAAAGACCTGTATCTGATCGCGGAACTCAATTCACTGCCAAGTTTTTCTGCGATGTCTGCAACCTGCTCAGTATTGATAATATTGTTACGGCACCAAGTGCCCCAAATAGCAACGGAATTTGTGAAAAATGGAACCAGGCCCTAATAATAACCCTAAGATGCATGATAAACGATAGTAAAGGCGAGGGCTTAGAGTGGCTAGAGATCCTTCCATTTGCACTTTATTGTTTGAGGATCAGTCCTATGAACGAAGAGGGAATAACGCCCTGCATTTTGATGTTGGGCCAGAATTTATCTGTCCCAGGGGGTCTCTTGCAAAAGGAACCGCTCAATGCCACGGTCAGTCAGAGTGCCTACCTGAAGAAATTAGTGGCTTTAATGCGAAGGCCTTTGGCACCTCAAGTTGTATACAAAAATAAGCATATATTTGTTCCAAAAGATCTCAATAAGGCAAAATTTGTACTAGTTAGAAATCAACAGTATTATGTGGGTAAATTAGAAGAAAGGTATTCGGGTCTATATAGGATCTTACGAATAACTAAAAACAATGTATATATATATATATATCAAAAAATGGGAAGGAAGTTGTAGAGAATTTGAGAAATATAAGGGTTTATCATAGTATAAATAGCCAGGACAATGGTAGCAAGGAGAAGGGTAGAATCGAGTAACAAAAAAAAAATTGTTTATAATGCTTTCTTCTTGCTCGTGGAGGCATGAGTGTGTTTCCTTAATAGTAGTAGTATTAACCATTTCCTATGGGAGTAATTAGTGTGGGAGAGAATGTTGTGATCTTATTCCTTCCTGTCAAAAAAGAAATTCTTCTTTTTCCCTCAACTAACTGACTCTTAACGATGTTTATTAAAAAAAAAAAGACTTTTTACTATTATGAACGAGTGTTTACAATTTCCTGCCTATCAAAATTATGGTGGAAGGGTTCATTGAATAAAGTAAAGGTGGTATAATACTGTATAATGAAAATTATGAAATCGCGAATGTTGTAATTGTAGAGATTAAGGAATTACGATTGTTTACAAGGTATCGGTTCATTACTCAAAAAAAAGAACTTTTTTTTATATATTTTGTTATGGTCCTGTATCAGTCTGATTGAGGATCAAAAGGGGGAATCGCATGATTCTTTCAAGAGATTCTCACTCTGGGATCACCAATTGTTTCTGGTCGAATTTACGGGAGAGAGATTTTTAACGGGTTTTGACGCTGAGGGCAGTCTGCGCTTGCACTTCAAAGAGAGAGGGTGCGTTTAAAATTGGTTAGTATTACGGAAACCGATTGCTTTAAATGACTGTGCAATGATCTATATTAAATTTTAACGATAATTGCTATTAATTATGACAATATACAATAAATTTATGCAGTGTAACACTCATGTTGATTTTAAATGCGAATTATTATTAATCCTGACAATATAAAACCAACTGATTTAACCGAGATAAAGTGTTTGATTCGGCGAGAGTCTGCCTCGAAGCTACGAAAAAGGAGGTTGTGTTTTAAATGAAGTTAGCGTCATGAAAGTCGATTATCCAAAATGAATAGAATGATGGACTATATTATATTTTTTTGTGTACTTCATTATTAATTGTACTTCATTGTTAATTGTACTTCATTATTAATACATAACTAATTAATCATAAAAAGGATAACACCTGTGAAAGCATTTCGATATTTTAAAACCGACTCATTGCAATATAGAAATATTCCTCATTTTATTTTAATGAATAATCTCATCTAAACTGTTAATCTGCTGAGTTATTATTATTGGTCTTGAAATGTTAAATCATTATTGGTCGTGAAATGTTAAATCAATTAATTTTAAATTATGAATAGAAGTGTTATAGTTTCACGTTACAAAGAGAAAGCAATTTGTAAGAGTGTTGGCTTTCCAAAGCTAGCTCCCTAGCTGTTATAAACCTATGTTTCCTTATTTGAGTGACTAATTCCTTTATTGAATCATTAATAGTTTTGAAGCATTATTATTATTGACAATCATTATCATTGACTGTGAAATCTTGCGTTAATTAATTTTAAGTAATAAAAATAAGAAGTGACAATCATCTTTATTTTCCCTTGTGCTGGTCTTAATTAACTAGTACATATATATATATATATATATATATATATATATATATATATATATATATATATATATATATATATATATATATATATATATATATATTTATAATATATATATATATATATATATATATATATATATATATGCTGCTATATATATATATATATGTAAAAATATACATGTATAATTATATAAATAAATATATTTATATACTTATGTATTATTTTATAAACATATATAAATATATATATATATATATATATATATATATATATATATATATATATATATATATATATATACATTGAATCACTGGTGGGGCCCTTTTCAAGAAGAGGCAGAAAATAAAATACAGGAAAACCCACCCAAGCCCAAATCTAACACAAATCTATTAAGTGGGCGCAGACGTGGGTTTTAAAGAGAGGAAGATTAGGAAATACAGTTGGAAAAGCAGATGGCAAGGAGTTCCACAGAACAGAAGTGGCTGGAAAGAAGGAGGCACCACAGCCGACAGGCCTGGGTTTTCAGTAACTCATAAAAATTCATGCGAGGCAAGGCACTATGTACTACAGAGGCGACATGGAGTGGAATACAGTACCAACTCCCCTGGTATCTGTACCTATAGAAAGAGACAGTGCGCCAACGTCACGTCGCATAGATAAAAGGAGTTTGAAAGTATGGGACAGTTTATTAGTCTCTTAGCTTTAGACTCATCTCTATCCAATAGAAGGGTGGAGCCGGAGCCCCCCCCCAGATGTGAGAACAGTGCACCAAACAAGGGCGAATAAGGCCCTTGTATAGCTGGAGTAGCTGTGCAAAAAATCTCCGCAACCTGAACAGATCTCTCTCTCTCTCTCTCTCTCTCTCTCTCTCTCTATATATATATATATATACTTTATATATATATATATATATATATATATATATATATATATATATATATATATATATATATATATATATATATATATATA
Organism: Trachelipus rathkii; assembly: GCA_015478945.1. NCBI lineage: Eukaryota > Metazoa > Arthropoda > Malacostraca > Isopoda > Trachelipodidae > Trachelipus > Trachelipus rathkii. The sequence continues at coordinate 80,689 of JABUQX010000038.1, forward strand.
TATATATATATATATATATATATATATATATATATATATCAATTAATTTTAAACTATACAAAATCGAATTCTTCTTAGATCTTCAGAAGCAGGTGACGAAGTCGGTGTTTATGTGAGCAATCACAATGGAAAAAATTACGTTTTCGAGTTTTTAAACTTTGCCAACAAAATAAATCCAAAAACTGTGAAATTATCGTTATCTGATGAACAAGAAGATAAATTGATAATGGCAGCGGAAAAGAAAAAACCAGGTGAATGGCAGGAACTCTTTAATTATAAGAACGAAACAAAGGGTCTTTGGGAAGAAGAAATGAAAAGAGTTTTGAAAACCAAGAGTCCAGACGCTCAAATGAAAAAGGAAGAAATAGACTTTGTCTGGAATATAGCTTTAATCCTTGCTAACAGTAATACAGATTTGCTAAACCTGCCTCAAGATTTGAATCACCTCAACAAACGCTTTAAAACTCTTGAGGAGATGATTTTTTACTACAAAACCATGATTCGTCACAATCCAACCTTGAAAGCCTTGTTTTACATTCTGGGAGGGGCTTTATACAGTGAGCTTGTGAAATCTAGCTCTCCCTCTAACTTAAAAATGCCCCTAAAGAAAAACGTTCACTCTACATATGAAAAAGAAACTGTGGAAGAAATAACCAAACTGATGGAAATGCATGCAAAAAATTATGAAGAAGGTAATCGTTTATTTTATGAAAGAAAATATGATGAAGCAAAACCATTCTACGATAAAGCTTTAAGTTTTTGCACCGTTCCGATCGTTCATGCCAAAGGATGTGTTTCTCTCTTTGAAATGAAGAGATACGAAGAAGCTTTCATGGATGCTATATAGTTGCGATACGCAATTTGGATGGTCCATACGAGGAATATGGGCTTAGTAAACCCTATACTCGAATTGATATATTAACAACATGGAACGTAATATTATTGCTATAGACACGGCATTCATTTGAAATCGCATAAAGAAGTAATTGAATGAAGAATATCAACTAGTACTGAAGAATGTAAGAAACTTTTTAGTTGTTAGATAGTCATAGTTAGTTTTTAGGATTGTAAAATACGTAGTTTAGACTTTAGATAGCACTAGGGTTATTTTTTTTTTTTTTTTTTTTTTTTTTTTTTTTTTTTTTTTTTTTTTTTTTTTTTTTTTTTTTTTTTTTTTTTTTTTTTTTTTTTTTTTTTTTTTTAAACCTATCTTTATTAATTATCATTTTTAATTTATATTCTATCTTCTATGTTTTCATTGTTCCCAATCCCAGGTTCATTTCCAGTTCCAATCCTATTTTTACAATTTGTAGATTTTTCATCGATAAATTACAGATAATTAAATATCGTTTTTGATCTCGTTTTATGATTTACGAGTTTTTTTATTTTCGTGGTGTGAAACAATTTCAACCAATCCTTCTTTTGTCTGTTGATTTGTGTGTTTTGTTTTGAATTTGTGTGTTGGTGTGAGTGTATGATGGCGGATTTGCGCATGGGCGCGGGCTCTCTATTGACTTTACTATCTTTCGTGGCTTATATTTTTTTTCTGCATCCGTGAATACCACCTCTCTAACTCTAAACTGTAACCCCTGAACCGTTGTCCTTGTCCTGAGACACCAGAGGCTAAGAATTCGTCCTCTAACTGTTTTAATAAATATCCAACTATGATTATTTCATAAGCCGTTAAAAGGGTGGAGTAGTGTGCCTAGTAAATAACACTGCCGTAACAGCGTCTCGCAGAATTTTGAATCCAACATCGATGTCTGTGGCTTAAAAATCTTTTCTTCCTTCTACTAAAAAAATCTGATGCTTCTGCTACTGTTCTCCCTAACAGAACAGACTTTCACAGCCTTTTTGAATATCGTCTACTCTCTACAACCGGAGACTGTATATCTTCTCATTGCCAAATACTGGAGGTCCTATTTAGAGTTTCAATGTACATAACACTGAATGGGTGGGGTCCTCTCATACCGATTTAGGTGGGAGGAGGCCGAACTCCGTCAGCATCTCGACGAGATCTGGAGCAACTAATTACAGAACCCACACACATTCCGGAATCGTCCTAACCCATTCTTTGAAGCACACGTTGACCTAAATGTTTCACCATAGTCCCTCTGTCTAAAAACACCACTTCGCTTCCTATCGGGTATAATCTGACACAACCTTATATTCTCTTTTTATTGGTTAATACTTTCTCCCAACAGCTCCATCCTCCTATCGTTTTCTGCACTGTTGATCGCTCGCTTCTTCTAACGCAACTTATAATTGGAGGTGACCTGCTTGTCTCTGGCTGACGCTTCGACCCTTCCCCTTTGGGGCGATAACGTGGGAGCTGTAAATCGTTGATGGGATGGTAGCAGGTTCATTCCTTCTTCGCTAAATCTTTCTCTCCTCATAATCCATGGTGCGATCGTGCTTGCTCTGCCATTCAGGACAGTGCGTATCGGGAGTGAAAAGTTCTCGTCTCCTATTCACCTGCTAATTTGCCATTTCTGCGCTATGCAATCGTTGCAGGAATACCTTCGACGAGCAAAAGCGGCTTCATCAAACGAAGAGCTAACTCCTTGGTTTTCCTATTGACAAATCTTTTCTCCTCTTGCTAAAAACATAACAACTACTATAAGTGTAAATAAAATTTTTGGTCCCCTTCCTCCTCTTATCGGCTCTGGCGGATCTGTTGCTTAATATCTCCAACACTGAAAAGGCCATCTCTTCGGCCTCGTATTTTCCTCTAACTCACCCTGGACGATTCTGCGCATTCTCATCCTCCTCCTCTCCTCTCAGTTCCTAATGGCTTGCCTGTGAATTACGATTCGATGCGGGGTGCATGGGCTCCTGATATATATGAACGTTAGGAAGGCGTGGTGGCCCGGATGGCATTCCTCCACGCGAGTTTTGAGGGAGTGTGCTTCCGTGCTATCTCCCCCCCCCTCACTCTCTATACTATATTCTCAATACTAACACTTGCCCTCACGTTGTTGGAAGCACGCACATGTCCCAACCTATTCCAAAGAAGGGAAGCCGCTCTGATCTCTATACTACGCCCTAATAGATCTACTGAATTCTATCTAAGACTTGGAACTCTTGCTCAACTCTCATTCTAATGCATATGGAATCTCAATTCACTTCTTCCGATGCGCCAAGTACGGCGTCGGCGCTCGAGTCACGTGGCGAATTACTCCTATCTACTGATTTAATGGTTTCCGCCCTAGGAACTACGGGAGACGTGCGTGGGCGCTTGATCATATCCATAGCATTTGACGGGATATGGCACGCGTCACTGCTCTCCAATCTCCCCTCCTTTGGGTTCCTCCTCTCTTTGCTTACTTAGTCTAGCTTTCTTTCAAATATCTCAATATCGGCTGTTGTTGACGGGCGACTTCTTCTTCTTTCTGTTAATAGTGGTGTTTCCTCAGGGTTCTCTGTCTTATCTCCACCTTATTCTACTTTTCATTAATGATCTCTCACCTTCCTAATGCTACTTAGTTGCACTCATATGTCGTGACTCGACCCTTCAATTCTTCAACTCTTATTCAATTCTGCTCCTTCTTTTATTTTTGAATTGCTCTCGTCTTAATCTTTCCGATTCTACGCTCGCTGATCTGGATAGAATTTCCTGGGGGGGTCGTCTGAATCTTGTGAAACTTTCATTCCTATCAAAACTGCAAACTCTACAATCTCACCTCTCTAATGACAACTCCATACTTTCCCTATCTTTCCGACGTTCTCTGCGTCTCTCACTGTGACAATATAAAACATCTTGGGCCTTAACATAACTAAAAAATGTCTTGGAAACCTCACTTCACAAGATGGTTGCATAGGGAGAGGCCTCAAGAAACTGGGGTTCTGTTCTGTATGACAGACTTTTTTCTCCTCTTCTCGGTTGCTCCAGTACAAGGGAGTCATCCGCCTTGTATGGAGTACTGCTCGCATATCTGGGGGGCTCGGGTTTCCACCCGGCTTTAGATAGGGTCGAGTCAGAGGGCCAAAAGGCTTGTGAAATTGTCTATACTTTCCAGTCACTGACCTCTCAGTCTTGCGGCGCCGATGTGGTGCTTTATCTCTTCTATATGATACTGAGTTGGCAGGTGCTCGAGAACTTATCACCAGCGTAACACCACCTTTTAGTCGCCCTTCCGTAGCACAAGGGGTGCTATATCTGCACATAAAGTTTTGTGTTGATCACGGGTAAACTTTCAGACTAAGCTCGCTGCGGTGCGTCCTCTTTTCCTGCCACCGTCGTGTTCTGTGAATTTCTCTCCATCTTCCGTGTTTCCCTGTGAATTTAATCTCTCCTCCCCTTCAAAGCCTGGTCCTGCGCCATCTGCGTAATTGCGTTAGTTGTTCGACTCTGAGGCGGGCACACCCCTCCTTGATAGGGCTCTGCGCTCGTGAGTTGTGGTGACAACTGTAATATATATATATACTATATATATAATATATATATATATAATAACTAATATATAAGTAATTATATTATATACTTATTATATATATAATATATATAATATATATATAAATATAATATAAATATATATTAAAATGGTAGTTTTTTTTGAATTCATGATGTAAGACCGTTAAAATAAACAATTCAATATTAATACAAAGTTCAATTAACTCCAGATTTTCTTTAACTGATGTGAATATATATTTATATATTTTGTTGATAAATAATAAGTATAAGAAGTAGTGAATTTAAGTAAATAAGTAGATAACGTAAATAAAAGAGAGAAATAAATTCGTTAAAAACAGTAAAATAAAGAAAAAATTTATATAAACAGAAAATAAATATAAATAAAAATACATAGAGAAATAAATAAATGAATTATGAATTAAAAGAACTATATATATATATATATATATATATATACTCTATATATATAAATAAATATATAATATATAATATAATATATATAGTAGATATATATATATTATGATATATATATATATATATATATATATATCACCTATATATATTAATATAATATATATATTATATATATTACTATATATATATATAAATAAATATTTTAATACAAATAAGTCAAAAAAAAAAAACATAGGTTAAAAAAAATGTCAATAAAATAAATGGATTAAATAATTAAATAAATACATTAAACAGTGAATGAATTAATTAAAGAATGGATAAATAAGTATAAATAAATAAATAAATAAATAAATAAATAAATAAATGTCAAGAATATATGAATTAATTGAATAAACAAGCAGTTGCGGTGCGTGGCGCACACATTTTGGCTCTGTGGGGCACAATGCGATACACATCGCCCAGTGTCCCGATGCGGTGCTGTACGATGTTCGGTGCGCGGTTCGCTGATTTTTGGTGCGGTGCAGTGCGCTGCACAATTCCAATGATGCGGTGCTGTGCGGTACGATTTTACAATAAATGTATGATGAAATTATTTTACTTCTTATTTTTTTATTTTAATCTCGAGTGTAGGTCTGGGAGAGTTTTTAATATGTCTGTGTGAGGCTAGGATAGTTTTTAATAGACCCCTCTGGGGGTGAGATAGATTTTAATAGACCCCTGTGGGGCTGGGATAGGTTTTTTGTTTTTTTATATTTTTTTTAGATTCGCCTTTATTAAACATACTATAAGTGTAATGTATTTCCCTCTTACTGTTTAAATGTTGTTCTTATGTTAATTATTTTAGGAATAAAGCAGCACGTCCCCCCCCCCCTCTTTGATTTGCCATAATTAAACAGGCAAGAGCTTAATGTAGGTCCCTCGGTCCCCTTGTCTTATATGTTGTTTCTCTGTAAATTGCTGTTTAAAAAATTAATAAATTAAGATTTAGTAGTTTTTCATATCACTGAATTGCAGTGTAAATAAGTTATTAATTCAAGCAGGGCTTTATATTTAGGTTATAATTGTTTAATTTAGTATCCGATCGTAAATTGCAAAAAAAAGAAAAAAAAAAAAACTTAAGCAGGGACCTATATTAGTTATTACTTATTAGGGTTATGCTCGTCTAATTTAATCTAATTTTATTGTAAAGTTGGTAAAAAATTGCAAATAAATTTGTTTGAATTCAGAAACATTCAATGAATATTCGAATGATAACTCATTTGAGTTCCTACAAATCTTATTAAAGTGGAATAATACCATAATCTAATAATAATACCATTATGATTATGATACCATTAAGATTATGATAATACCAAAATAAAATATATTTAACCATAAGTTTTCGAGATTATTGGTAATTAATGCTTATTATACCTTTTCTTTTTCTTTTTACTAGACTATAATAGGCTAGGATAACTTTTTTTTAATGCTTACATTACAGGGTTGGCATGAAAATAAATCAAATGATTTAAATGAACTATTTTTGTTACGTGTTTTTTTTTTTTTTTTTATAAAAATCATGATTTTTTTTATTTATTTTTATTTTTTTTTATTTTTTAGGCAATTCTTTTTTCTAAATTACTAACTAATCCTAATTATCACCTAATTAATGATAAGTATATTTCGTCTAAATAATAAGTAAATTCGTCAATATAGTTTCAAATCACTTTTAATAAAGAAATAAAGAAATTATACAGTATGTATATAATTTAAATAACTTAATTAAACAAAATAATAATTATATTTATTAAACTTATTATTAATTAAATAATAATTAGAATTAATTACTTATTAAAAAAAAATAATATTTAAAAAGCAATTTGTTACTAAAAAAATCAATAAAAATCACAAAAAATCAAAAAATCAAAAAAATTAAAAAATGATTTTTATATATAAAAAAAAAATCACCAACCCTGATTATTGTATAAAAAAAATCAAAAAATCATCAACCCTGTTACATTATAGTACTGCACAACTTTAGGGATGTAGACTACAAATACTTTTAACAACACCAGACAGGCAGACAGAAAAATAACAATAAATAAGGGATATATATATATATATATATATATATATATATATATATATATATATATATATATATTATATATCATACTTATATATATATATATATATATATATATTAGACTAATTATATATCATATAATTATTTATATATATATATCTATATATATAGATATTAGTATATATATATATATATATATATTAATATATATATATATTATATATATATATATATATAATATATATATTAATATATTAATATATATATATATATATAATATATATATATATAATAAATATATATATATATTATTATATATATATATTATATATATATATATTATGATATTAAGTATATAATATATTATATATACTAATATATTATATATATATATTATTATATTATTAATATATATATTATATTATATATATACATGGGCGTAGGCAGGATTTCAATTAGGGGGGGGCAAAGTTTGAGTGAATATATTAATAATATATATAATATATATATTATATATATATAATATTATATATATTATATATATACTAATATTATATATTATATTATATGTGTGTGTGTGTAGTGTGTGTGCTGTGTGTGTGTGTGTGGTGCTGTGTGTGGTGTGTGTGTGTGTGTGTGTGTGGGTTGTGTGTGTGTGTGTGTGTGGTGGTGTGTTGGTGTTGTGTGTGTGTACGCAAGATTTGACTTATGGGTTATATCACAGGACAAAAAAGTTACTTCGGTTATAAAATAAATTGAAAATAACAGTAATTACAAAGTTGTAATTAAAAAAAATTTGTCATGAGGTTGAGTAGTAAAAAATAAAAAATACCTATATGAGAAACGTAAAGTTACATATGTTTTGGTGGTTGTCTAGACTGAGTCCTGAAGTGGTAACCTGAAAAACGATGTTACTTTCTACGCGCAGCCTTGCCTACGGGATGCCACCTAACATAAGAAACGGATGCAACTGAAAAAGATGAAATGCTGGCACGTCGTTTTCTGAAAATCTTAGTGTCCCTGAAAGTGCTGTCAAGATAAGGCATAAGTACAGAATGCTTTCAATATTCAGCAGAAGTATTTCACAGGATGTTGATTGCGTTTATTGTTTTGAGATTGCTACTTTTCTACAGGTGGTCGCCAAGTCCCATACTAAACTCAGCAGTAATAACATTGGCGGTAAGAGCAGCATCAGCAATTATTTAGTTCAGTAGTTTTTGTTTTTGTCTTTTGACCACACACTCAAATTCTTTGGATATGATCAAGTACTGCTTAAGGTAAATATTTTTTTGTTTCAATAATGTTAACCATGGGTTCAACTAAAAGCACAATAGGTTGAGGTTATTACGGAAGAGGAAATAATGAAATTGGGTCTTGTGCCGAACAGAATAATAGAAAAGCTGTTTTCTTGTTTGATTGTTGCTTCCCATAATTTTTATCATAATTTGTTTGGAAAATAGCAATTCCTATGATTTTTTTGAGTCCAACGGGTTTACAAAGTTTAGGCAAGTTCAGGAATGTATTTTTCTTTTTAGGTTTGAAGTCTAAAAAGTTTTTCTTTGTATTTGGCACATAGTATTTCAAATTTCTGGAATTATGTTTAGGTCATTAATGACCACAGAATTAAGCGGATGGCTTTACACAGTTTAAAATATAATCTTTTTTTCATATTTTTTCCCGCAGTTTCTTTTGAATCCTATGTTCTATCCTGCCAATGCCGCGCAGTTTGACGTACCCCTGACCAACGCATAGATTCAGCTTCCTTCTTTTTCTAAAAACAATCCAATCGTCTTGGCAATGGTTTTACCATCTTCAAAACCCAGGAAATTCTCTCGAACAGTCATTTTGTTCAGATCGAAAAACCTTAATGCAATTAGATAAATTGTTCGTTGCCTGTCAAATCCGCACGTTTTCATCCAGCCAATATGAGTAGATACAAACAAAATTTTTGCAACCCGCGATCAATCATGTTTTTTATGATAATTTCCACAACAAATTGGAGCGTTCATTTGAATCATCGGCAGACGTCAGACGGCATTTTTTCGTCCTTTAATATTGTTCTTTCCAAATCCACATCACCACCTTCTATCGCGCTTAATCAGGTCTTCAAAAATTACCTCATGCAGGTCTTTACCTCTTAAAGGCTAAGTCATGAGTTCCGCAAACAAATTATGTCTTTACAAAATCTTGATGTAATATTTCTTTCTATTGCGTCTAGCTTATGTTTTTGATGTGTTGTCTGCAGCTGAATGTCAACGGGTGCGCTTTCCGTAATTGATGATTAAACAGCTTTGGCAGCCGCAAAGCAATTCGACTACTTGAGAGTTCTAGCGGGAGAATAATGTTCAAGAAGAAGGCCAGCGTATAAAAGCACAAAGTAGTTGACTTTAAGCCCATATGAAAACGAAAACAACCTATCACAAAAGTTTAGAAAAATATATATAATTTACGGTTATAATACGTTATTAATTAGTAATTTACTTCAATTATCTATAGATTAAAGTATTTTTATTCAGTTTTCTACTAATAAACCTTAAAAAACGTCGTCTGGCAAACTAAATAATTTCTTTTTCGCCAAGATTTAGGGGGGGGCAAGTGCCCCCCCCTGCCCCCCCTGCCCCCCCCCCTGCCTACGCCATGTATATATATATATATATATACTATATTATATATTACTATATAATTATATATATATTATATATATATAATTATATATATATAGATATAGGATATATATATAGTTAAAAGAAAAAGAGGGAAGTCTTCTAAAATCTAAATATTAGTGATAAAAAGAGCAACAAAGCATATTAACTATATAGTACTCAAAAATCATTAATGTAATCTAACTTAAAATTACATTTATACGTTAAATGTACTAGTACATGATTTTTATAATTATATTATATATATAATAGTATTATATATATATATATATATATATATACTATATATATATTATATATATATTATATTTATATATATATATATATATATATATACTATTATAATATATGTTTAACCAGCAAGAGGTACTTGTATTTTTTAGAGAATTTCAGTTCTGGTTTTCTTAAATGTTTTTTTTTTTTTTAATATTTTAACATATCATTATTGATCACCAGTTTACAGGTTTTTATTATTATTTTGATTATTATTATTATTATTATTATTATATTATTATTATTTTATATTATTATTATTATTATTATTATTATATTATTTATTTTGTATTATTTTATGATTATTATTATCATTATTATTATATTATTATTATCATTATATTATTATTTATTATTATTATTATATTATTTTATTATATTATTATTATATAATATTATTATTATTATTATATTTTTATTATTATTTATTATTATTATTATTATTTTATATTACTATATATTATTTTATTATTATTATATTAATATTAATTTAATTTTAATTTAAATTTTATTTTTTATTATTAATTTTTTTTCTCTGTTGTTGTTGATTAATTATTCTTATTTTGCTTTATTTGTTTTAGACAACGTTTCTTCGTTTTCTCCCGCCTATTTTCAAAAGATTTTCAAATTAATTTTTATTCCCATAATGTTGAAACTTCTCCTAAAGCTTCAAAAAGAAAAGATTTTGAATGTATGGATACTTTGTTAAGGTAGCTATATTTAAGGCTAAGCCAGTTCCATTATTGCTATTCATTGGCAGGTTAGGAATTTTCTTCATGGAAAAGTTGAGTCCATGTGCGTTCTGTGAGTCCATGTATTACTCATCCTATGGTATTACTTCCTATTACCTGTACTGAGAGGAGATGGAGACGCGGTCTGGTGTAAGCTCATTACTATATATGATAAACACCATATATATATATATATATATATATTATATATATATATATATATATATATAATTATATATAGTATATATGTTATGTATCAATTATTAAACTTTGTGTGTCTATTAGATTCAAACTTTAGTTTTCAATTTATTAACATAAGATCATTTGTAAAATTTTCGGGTATACCAAAAAAAATATCTAAATATAAAAGGTGCAACATCATTAATTACACATGGTCTGAAAATTTCATACTGAGAAGATAAAAAATATCAACATAAACATGATAAATACAAGTTCTCTACGAGTACGAAATCGGCACTTTTAGGAATTGACAACTGATATCAAAATTTACAGTGATGATTCCTAAGACAATATATATTCATCATTGTTGATAGTTTTCAAGTTTCAGCCCATTTCAAAAAGGGGTTTTACTTGACACATAAAATTGTTGTGAACATTTTTTTTTTAAAAATTGAAATGCGAAACAAACGGTTAGAGCCACATAAATGATATAAATAAATGTTTTAGAGCTAGCAAAACTCTGTATTTTCCCTTTCATTTGGTGTAAATTGATTGAATGTTAAGAAAATTATGCTAAAATTTAAGTCAATGGTATTTTTTCACTAAAATCCACTAGAAACTCCGAAAAATCCCAATACATAGCTATGATAAAATCACTTAATTGGGCTTGTGAAGATTATCCTTTTTGTGCATATATAAAATGCAGCTATTTAACCGTAAGAGGCGAGAATACTCTTTGAGAACATGAGTATTCTGGTATATGCTCGTGCCATCTACTAATAATAATAATAAAAAAGAAAAACATACTTGTTTATTACTGGTTTAAGGCATTGTGTAGCACCAGTGGCTGCTCTAAAGAAATTTTTATGGGCTACAAATCTAAAGATTTAATAATAATAATAATAATAATAATAATAATAATAATAATAATAATAATAATAATAATAATAATAATAATAATAATAATAATAATAATAATAATAATAATAACAATATAATATATGAAACTTAATTAATTAACAATAAAATAATAATAATAATAATAATAATAATAATAATAATAATAATAATAATAATAATAATAATAATAATAATAATAATAATAATAATAATATTTTTAATACCGGCAACAGCATAAGTACATGTTTTTTACGCTATTGAAAATTATTATTTATACTATTATATTTCAATTTTATATTTCCATCCTTCCTACCCATCCCAAATTAGGACTCTAGAGTGGCCACTGGTAGAATTAAAGTACTAAATGATTATAAAATAACATGGAAGCTGTTAATCTTTATTCTCTAAGGTTTTGTGGTAAGCCGACTTCTGCTTCTAATCAACATGAATAAATTGGATGTGTAAATTATATGAAAGGTTTTTAAGATTTGTTTTACGGCACTTATAATTAGATGAATGTCAAACATGTTATAACCTATTTTCAAGGAAAGGACATTGAAATTCTTGAGGCAATTCAGTAAATATGTTGAAAGAATGAGCTGTGGTTTTGAAAATAGGAGTTATAAAGTAAAATTGAAGGTTCTCAGAAATTTTTTTTTTTTTTTTTTTTTTGTTTTTTTTTTTTTTTTTTTGGCCGAGTATTTTATTTTTAGGAGGTATGATATAAGGTATATAAAATTTTTTCATCCCTCGCCAACAAAGTTTGCACAATATTATAGTGTGAACTTTGCTTCAACGTTGAAGGAAGTAAATACTTCATACTAAGTCATCATAGAAAAATAATGAAGTTATGAAGCAAGATTGAAGGAACTCTGAATTTTTTTTTCTGCGCGTTTAGGCGATTTCTTTTTTTTTTTTTTGATCTTAGGTTATAAATTTTCGTTTCTTTCGTTAACCAAAGCTTACCCTCTATTATAGGGTAAACTTTACGTCAACGTAAAGGTGAGTAATTTCTTCATATTAGGTCATCATAGAAAAAATTTACATTATTATTGTAATTAAGCTAGACCATACCTATAATAATTCAGTGGAGTGGTTGTGATTTGGCAACAGTATATTATTTTGAATTTTCGGAGCCTAGACCAGTTTTTATCCTGTAATAATCTTTTTTTTTTTTTTTTTTTTTTTTTTGATAATTTTATAATTTTCGGTCGCAAATACGAAGGGTGTAAACAATAATTTTCCGCTCCAAATTTACCCAAAATTTCCTACCAGTTTATTTTCCTCTCCTTGCCCACAGAACATAATAATTAACAATAATTGAAAGTTGAAATAACTGTAAAAATAAAATGGAATATGACACCCATTTCATAAATGTATTTTCTTTAAACAGTATATTAGTTCTTTTTATCCTCTGGTCAGAAAAGCTCACAGATTTCCATATTTTATTGTGTAAGGTAAATTTTGGTGTCCATCTAAGATATTTTTTGGTATCTAGGGTTCATTCTACGAAAATCTAATTTTGTTCAGTCTGCAGCCAGATTTTCAGGATAAAAGTATCTTTTTTTTTTGGCTTGAAAATACTTAATGTATAAACAAATATCAGCTGACGTTTTATAAACAAAGGCAAATATATATTTTTTAATCAAATTTAATCGATCAGTTAATTAATAAAATCAATCAATATTTTAATCAGTGTTAAAAACCATAGATGGAAAATAGGATAAAATGATTCGGTAGACAAAACATTAAAAGATTTTGTCTTTTTCCATCATTAAAAGTTATTGGAACTAACGAAAACTCAAAAAATAATAATTTGAAATTCATTAATGATCAGAAATGTCTGAGATAATAACGCAATGATTTGTGTGCAAATATATTTATTAGCTAATTAAGTGTTAACTTTAATGTATTATTGTTTGTTTTCATCACATCACCTTTTCAGTTCGCTGCAGCGAAAATTAAGGATTAAAATTATAGGAAGTAAATCTTGCTGCAGCAAGCTTAAGCCTTAAGGAATTATAAATCCAGATTAAAAGATCTTGATTCGTGGAACACTTCCCATGAGGAACGTCCACAGTCTTTTCCAAATCTTTGCCGTGGAATGCATACCTAGAGTCATCCTTTGGCGAAGTACTATCTAGGATTATATGAATATGCATTTTTCATATTTACTAAACAATTTATAATTGTAATGCCAGTTATTACAATGAAGTTATATTAAATTGTCTTCATTTATTTGCTTTAAATCAGACGGTCACCTGTTGGCCATTCGCAATATCGGTTTTTTTTTTTGTCTATATACCAAATGTAAGCTGCAAAGGCCCGGTCAAAATTCTGTAAATATGTTTATATTGTAAGGAGAAACAATAACCAATGAGAACTCATCTTTTGAAACTTATTTTTTAAAATCTGAGTTGTCATTGATCTACTAACTGGCATCTTTTACATGAATAGTAATATATTATATTATATTTTATTATTGATATATTATATTTTATTATCTAATTATTATTATTATTATTATTTATTATTATTATTTATTTAATTTATTTTTTAAACGACTTATTGCGATGGATATTGCGTTATTATTATATATATAATAAAATGAATTATATAAAATAATATACTATAATATATTATAAAAAAAATATGTATATGAATAAATTGGCATTTTTTTGTTTTAAGGTGTGGTATGCGTTCGAAAAATCTTCAATTTACGTTTTAGGTTTTATTTTTTTTTTTTTTATCTGAATCTGGAAACGATAGGGATTTGTTCTTTCCGTTTTCCTTGAGATCTGAATACTCATGATTATTGTCTAAGGAAATTGCCAATTCCCTCCCCGCCCCTATCTTGTTGAGATGGCCTGTGATATATATCGTGTTTTCTAAATTAATTGCATAAATGCTGATAACATTATTTTACTTCTCTGTCTTTAAGGGTCTAGTTGATCATAAGAGTGACGATACATCATAGTATTACTAGATTCGTATAAATATGTTAAAAACAAGGAATAATTTGTTATCTTTTCGGCTTTCATTTTTTGTAAACCCAACGGGGTTATAGTCGGTCCGGTCTAGTTGTGAAGGCCTCATATAATTCTCGATTCGAATTTCTTATATATGTGCTTAAATCTGATTTGTGTAACAAGTAGTGTTCTGTTCTATGTTTTATTACAAAAGTGAATGAGGAATATTTATTTCAATTAATATACGGTGATTTAATTTTCAGTTTACCATCTTTGTTATTTCGTTTTATTGTTTTAAACGGATTAATGGTAATTGAGTTTGTGCTCTAAAGAATTTGTGCTCTTAAAGCATTTGTGATTATTTTATATGTGCATTTATATATCAGAGTGTAAGATTGTCGTCTGCAATATTGCATTTTGTAAGGTTGCATTGCTTTGAATCGTTGCTAGATGTTACTGGAAGGTAAGCTTGTATTTAAATAATTTATTTTCTGAAGTTTCGCGATTAAATATATTGGGTGCGTTAATAAATATAAAACGTTTTTTGTAAGTTTAAATATTTATTTGTTAACATCATGATTAATTGTTACAGCCACGATTTTATTTTCCAATTAAAAAAGATTATTATTTACTAATGGCAACTCGTTGTATTAGAGGTTAACTAGTAAGTAAAACAGGCATCTCTGTATTTGTGTGTCACACTGACAAAATCGGACATTGTATATAAATTTGCAAATTCTTGATTAATTTTCAAGCGTAAAGTTTTCGATTACTTATCAAAATTCAACCCAGTCTGTATATTTTTTGTTTAAGATATTTATTTATTTATATACTTTTTTGAATTAAATATTAATATATTTTATAATATATATTTATGGGCGAGGATCTATATAAATTTAAAGTTTAGAACATTTTTGTTTACTGTCTTAACTTGTTGTATTGCACATACCACATTTGATGCACATGTAAATGACATACTCGCATGTACTATATATGGTTCATGATCTGCATTGCAAAGGAATATTTCAAGTGTCATCAACAATATAAATCTTTATCTTAGGTCTGGTGCTCTATAGTTATTCAGTGTGTGCATTGTATCCGGTTCGTCACCTCGATGTTATGACATCACTTCTGTAGGTGCTATAAGTCCCATCTATTACGGAAATTATGCAAATCTTATACTAAATAACCTATGTATATCAATAAAATGATTGACATTGTTAGATCGTATCTTTAAAATCAATGAAATTGTATAACAATTATTGGCCAATCGACTTAAAAAAGTGCATGAATTATTTTAATATTTTACAATATTCGATTTTAAGATATTAATTTCCCAGTCTTACTTGGTTCCAAATGCTCTTGTATCGTATGTTCGATTTTCGAAAGCCAGCATAGTACTTTGCACATCTTTCGCCTCCGATTCCAAATTGTTTTATGTTTTGATACCTCTTTTAGTACGGCTAACTCGTTTCGCATTCTAAATTTATTTATTTGTTTTCTTTATTTTTTTTGTTTCTTTTTTTCTTACTTTATTTCGTTTTGTAATTAAATATCTTAGTTTTAAATCGGTCACAAAGGTGTCTTGACTACAGGTTCATGCCGGTTTTTGTTGTAAATCTTCTAGTTTTTTTTTTCTTTTGAGTGAATGTGTTCTCTACCCCTGATAAGAACGTTATTTATTTTATTGTGTTACATTTTATTAATAATGCGTTTGCTAGATTATAAAAGAATTTATATGTAGTACTTATTGATAAATTATTAGTACATCTAATATCATATACTAATTCTAATATTTACTAATTAGTAAACATTTAATACTAATATATACTAAATCATAAGTATTACTAAATAATTAATAATATACCTTCATTTTCCAATCTTAACAAATATATATCTCTTATTATAATTTTCATATAATTAATAATCCTTGTGCTTGTAAAAACACAGTTTTCGGTGATAAGCAGTTAAGCAATACTACTATATTAATTAGTATTTTTAGTGTTCTTTTAAAACGTTGAATTCATATAATGAATCTCTTCCCCAAAGTATATAATTATTGATCACCATACGAAACAGACGTTTTAGTAAAGAAAGTATGGGTTTTAAATTCTCTTTGCATTCCTATAGGGTATTCTCTTCGATATTCCATTAACGACAATTTAATAATAATCAACCCTCCTTCCATCTTCTTTTCTTACTATACTACTGACCATCGTATTTATCACATAAAAGCAACGAACTCGGTCAAACCGGTTGTTATCCCTCATATATAATTATTTATTCAGAAAAAAAGAGTATAGATACAAAAAATGTGGCAGGAAATATAGAAGGAATTTTTTATCCTGTATATGGTTTATGGTATTTTAGTGTGTGTATTGTGTTATGTTTTAAGTTATGTTATAAGATAGAGTTATGTAATAGCTAATGTATCGTGTTTTCTATGTGTGTTAGTATGGATGTGTTATCTATTGGCACAGGCGGTATGCACTCATCAACGCATAAATATATACTATCGCTATATTTTAAAGGTACCGGCGATAGCGATACTGGTCGAAAAATATAGGTGATACCGATAGTGATAATACTGTTTAAAGTAGCTCAGAGATAGCATTACTGTGAAAAACCTATTACATCACACAAGACAACATAAAAAATTAGATTAGAGAATACATACAGTGTTAATTATATAGCTTAAGTATATTAGAACTCAGAGATTGGAGTAACTCATCACATGTACCTTCGGATGTGACGGGTTTATTTTAGTTGGGACATCGTCTTAGCAAAAATTTGAATATAACGGTATAATAAAAGTGCAATATCGGTCATACCAGTACCAAAAAACTAATAAAAAATTGGATCGGTGTAAAGGTAACGCCTGTGCTATTATTTTTGGAGGAAGAAAATATAATTTTCGTTACTAATACTTTATTTATTTGAATTCTGAAATTATGTAAAACTTGCCTTTTTTGCAGTAATTGTCACTGCTTCTTCTCCTCCTTAGTGTTGTTAATTTTAGTACATTTTTATCAAAAGTAGTACTATTGCTGAAAATTATGGTAAGTCTACTTATTTAAGAAATTTCGAAACTTGGCACATGTTTTTATAAAAAGGTATTCTATACCTTACCAATGATTGCAGTTGATTGGGTGCATGGGCTCCTGAAATCTATGAAAACTGGGAAAAAAGTGTGCTCTTTAGCTGGCACCGGCCCTAGTTCATCTATATTCTCTTTGCTTCAATTTTAGCACTTTGCCCCGGTGTTGAAAGATATGACATTTCTAACCAATTCCGAAACTATTAATTTAAATCTCTCGCTTCTTTTCTCTCTAAGATCTTTGAAACCATTCTCGCATATTATCATTTCTTTCTTGCTTTCCTGAAGTCATCATCCGTGGTGTTTTCAATTCTCACTATCGCCAATGGTTGTCCTCTAATTCTTTAGTTAAAGCTGTCGATCTTGTTTATCATTTCTCTATCCAAAATAATTTTCAGGAGATGATGAAGCTCTTTACACTTTTTTCTTTAACACCTTGGAAATCAATCCAATATACTAGACCTTTTCTTAATTTCCAGTTTTTCTTCTTATACTATTGGACACTTTCTACTTTTGAGTTCCTCTGATCGCCTTCTTATATATGTATCCCTGTATATCTCTTCATGTCTTCCGGTAGAAAGGCCTGCCCCAAGGCTGGCACTGGTAAAATTACAATCGTACCTATTTGATTTCCCTAGGAATAATTACTGCTTTGGGATTTTGGTGATTTGAAACTGGTTGAACCTGCAGGGGTACCTCTTTGATTTCCCTTGGAATAATTATTGCTTTGACGGGAGTGGTCACTCAGAGAGTGTAGAACGCTAACCGAGATGAATTTCTTTTGTATAGAGGCATACATTTCCTATTATTTCCCTTCACTTAATAATAATAATATATTTTGGTTTAATTCTGTTCGTTTTCCTGCTGATCGTTTCGTTGATGCTGCCTTTAAGAATTACAGATACTTTCAAACTCAAGAATCTAATGTTTTTTTTTTTGTTTTTTTTTCTTCATCCCGAAATCTGGCAAAGTCTATCTCCGGGACACCAAAATTTTTTCTCTATAAAAAATATGAAAAATTTTCTGGTTCCTCTTCCTCAAACTCTTCTTTGCTCTTTACAAAAAAAATGTAATCTTCAACCTTACTTCTTCCTCTTTCCCTCCTTTAGTTTCTTCCGATGTAAAAACTACTACCCTACCTTTCTCTAACAATGGGCTCTTTGCTCATTTATTTGATTCTGATTCCACTTTAGACGCTTTCGGAACTATTCCTTCTTCTTCACCCCTCCAATTCAATTATGCCTAATATGGCAATCACTTTTAAATATTATTTCTGATTTCTCTTAGCGTAACATGAAGAAGACTTGTGGACCTGATGGTATCCCTCCTCTGGTTTTTAAAACTTGTGCTTATGAACTTGCACCCACCTTGGTTAACCTTTTTATCTCCACTTTACCACTCCAACCTTTCCTTAACACTAAGATTTGGGAATATCCTTATTCATTTATTCTTACATCTGATCGTCAACATCACCTTAGCATGGATCGCTCTACTGGTGATCTTCTTTCCCTTCCCTCCGACTCTTGATCCTCTGCTCTTCGGCGTACTGATGAATCCTTTGCTGTAGCGATGTCGATATCGATATCGATATCGAAAGTCTTTGATGGTATCTGGCACAAAGATTATATTTCCAAACTTTTCCTTTTTGTTATCTTCCATCTCAAAGCAACCTTCTTCCTGATTTCCATCCAGTCGTTGTACAGGAGCAATTTTTGACGGCAATAGTCCATCATTTAAATTTATTAATTATTGTTTCTCAGGGTTTAGTTTTATCCCCAATTGTTTTCAACTTCTCATCATTAGCCTTTTTCTGTTAATTTTTTACCTGTCCATTATTACACTGACGATGCCACCCTTCACTAGTTCTTTCACTTTGAAGGGCATACTAACCCAGCTTCAAAAAGCTGCTGTTAGGAGGACGGACGTGGAGCATCTGACCTATGACCTTTTTTCATAGCTAATTGGATCAGATAAAAAAAAAATTTTTTTTGCAACGCCTGAAAAACTCATTTCATTCATTTATCCATTGATCTATTCGACAAAATCTTTGACAGAACTATAATATCTTTTAAAAAGAACAACTCAAGGCTTCCTCTTTTTTTAATATTCTTTGCATTTTTTTTATAAGGATGGCATTATTTTCCTCACTAAAAAAAAACTTCTAAAATGTTAGGTGCTCTGGGGATCTTCAGATATAGTTCACTCACTTCTGTTGAGGGTTCTGTATTGGGTAGTTGTTTTTATTTGTATTGATGATGCATTTCATATCTGGGTTGGTAACACGCATACATCCCTTTTTGAAAAGGTGGAATTGAAGGCTTTCCCTCTTATTAAATCTCCTACTCTCCCTTACTCTCTCCAATCTCCTACTCTCACCAACTCCCCCCAATCTCCTACTCTCACTTACTCTCTCCAATCTCCTACTCTCACTAACTCCCCCTAATCTCCTACTCTCACTAACTCCCCCCAATCTCCTACTCTCACTAACTCCCCCAATCTCCTACTCTCACTAACTCTCTCCAATTTCTTACAATCCCTAACTCTCTTCAATCTCCTACTCTCACTAACTCCCCCCAATCTCCTACTCTCACTAACTCCCCCCAATCTCCTACTCTCACTAACTCTCTCCAATTTCTTACAATCCCTAACTCTCTTCAATCTCCTACTCTCAGCAACTCCCCCCAATCTCCTACTCTCACTAACTCCCCCCAATCTCCTACTCTCACTAACTCTCTCCAATTTCTTACTCTCCCTAGCTCTCTCCAATCTCTTTCCCGTTTCATCACTCTCCTTACAGCATCCTCTTACAACAGACATGTTCATCCGAACTCTCTTCTGGCATACCTCCTTCTCTGAGAAGATTTGTGCGACTCGTCAATATACACAGCTCATTCTTTCTCTGTCTTCCAGTTCTCTGACCACAGACATTACCAATGTGCTCATTCTTACAATTACGCGTTGGTAAATTCTGGAACTCACATCCTGCTTTTGTTTTCTCACTTCTTATAACGAAACACTTTCAAATCGTCTCACGTCAGTCCTTGATTGATCAGATTTGGAATCGAACTTCCAAACTCTGGTGGACACCATGTAGGCCCTGACCTTACCCACCAGAGATGATAAAAAATTTGTTTCAATTATTATTATTATTATTATTATTATTATTATTATTATTATTATTATTATTATTATTATTATTATTATTATTATTATTATTATTATTATTATTATTATTATTATTATTATTTTTTATTATTATTATGATTATTTATTATTATTATTATTTATTATTATTATTATTATTATTATTATTATTATTATTATTATTATTATTATTATTATTATTATTATTATTATTATCAAGAAAATATATTATTATTTATAGTAAATTTTTATATATGTTCGATAAATGGGACGGAAAAAAACAACTGAATTACCACTGCAATCCTTTTCAGTTTCATTTTCTTTTCTTTCTTTATTTAGGACTTACTTGTAAAATTGTAAAACTGTAAATGAACCCACAAAGTTTTGAGATATTGAGAAATTATCTGAAAGAAAAATTAGTCAAAGAATATAAAGATTATCAGATAGCAAATGGCACTCGTAAAAACAATTGAATTTTAAGGTATAAACACACCGTGGTTGAGGTCAGCTTATGTGCCTCGAGTAATTCCAATGGTGCCATTTGGTTGTTGAAAAATATCACCCACGAAGATTATGTTGAAAGCTGATTAATTAAGTAAGGTAAACAATTTATTTTTTCAATCAAAATTCAAGTCATCAAGTTAACTACAACCATCCATAAATATTGTAGTTTTATCGAATATACCAAAGTAACATTATGTGTGTGTCGGTCTGTTTGATATTGTAATAAAAACTCAATTGATCATCAGGTCAGGTCAAATTATACATGAATTTAATAGGACAAAAAGTTGAAATAAATAACTAATTAAAATTAAAAAAATATATATAAAAAAAATAAATAAATAAATTAAAAGCATATTAAATTAATAAGAAAAAAAAATTACAGTTGAAATAAAAACTATGTAAAAAAAATAATGGAAAATATTTAATTTTATATTTTCTCTCATCCTTTGAAATTCGTGTCATTTAATTAATTTTATCCAAAATAATTTATTTCTGCATAAAATTAGCAAATTTTAATTAAATAAAGAATTAATTTGAAAAATTGCATAAATGTTAATTTCATAAATAATTCTCATTAATTTATTAATTAAGAAAATTATTTAATGAAATAACTCGTTTATTATAATAAAAATAATTATTTACTCTGATTATGACCTGGCATTTTATATATATATATATATATATATATATATATATATATAAAATATATATATATATATATATATAAAAAAAAAAAAAAAAACTGATAAAAATAAATAAAAGAAACTCAGGCAGACAAAACAAAGGATCATGGAGGATGTACATCAACCCCTAAACACCTGCATGGAGAATAAGAGTTATATAGACACTCCTGAATATGATGGGCACAAGTTAACAAAACCAAAACACCCCAACACCCTTGCCACATTGCACTCTCTAACCCTACCCCCACAGACTCAAACAACCTCCTTCTTCACCAGCTCTATGTTACAAACAAATTCTGTACAACATTCCACCCCAACCAAAACAACATAACATACACCAAACAAATCCACACGACACTAACAGAAGAGACGCAGACCACCAAACAACATTTTAAACAAACACCCACCAGAGAGCACCAGACTTCAACTCTACCAAGACAAACCCTCATCCTATGGCAAAGCTAAGATGCGGCCATCACCCAAAATTACAATACTACAAACACAGATTCAACCTTAACCAAACCCCCAAAAAATATCTGTCAAAACTGCAACCAGGTTCCGGAGGACGCGTCCCACTTCTATCTTTCATGTTTAACTAACTCTCAACACAGAACAATATGGAACATAACATCCCTGGAAGATCTCTAGGTCAGTTGCGTCCCCTTCATCCATTCCTCTCTCTCTCTCTCTCTCGATCTCTTTCCTCTCTTTAATCACACTTTCTCTCTCACTCTGTTTCTCTCTCTCTCTCTCTATCTCTCTCTATCTCTCTCTCTCTCTTCTCTCTCTCTTTTTATCTCTCTCTCTCCTTTTCCTCCTCCTCTCTCTCTCTTTCTCTTATGTTTTTCCTGTATCTCCGGCCGAATATCGTGCCTATTTAAAAAGCTCCGCCTCCGGGTGGATATTATTTTAATATCCGCCCTCTGGCCGGATCTTTCTATAAAGATGTGAACAGCTTTCTTTAAAATTCTGAATGTTTAATTCCCTACAGAATAATCCATTTATCATCTTTAGAGATATTTAGCTTTAAGTTCGTATATAATTGTAAGAAATAGTTGTATATACATTTGTGGTGAATGAATGATTGGGAGATATTTCTTCACATTCACTGAAAGATCCTTTTAACAAATATCGTAGACCAATAATTTTAGTGAATGATTTTATTAATTAATCTTTTATATCTTTAATAGACTAGTAAAATTGCGTCTGATATTTAAATTTATGCATATTTGTATTCTTTATAAACTTGCTTAAGCAACAATACGTTTTATATAATTATGGAAAGCATTTTCTTTTAAACATGATGTAAGTTGCTATGTCCTGTATAAGTATACATAATATTATGATAGGTTATTGATGAAAATGTGACTGACTTTTAAGGGACAGGTTCAATGTTAAACTAAACAAAATTGTCAAAGTTTGAAATTTCCTCTATCTAGTTTAACTATTCATCCATTTTCATAAATTTTTGAGAGTAGATATAATTGATCGAGTTAGAAAACTTCGATTTAGAGCATTTTTTGGTATACCCAACCGTTTGACATCTGATCCCAATATGAAATGGAAATTTTGAGTGGCTCTATCTTCAAAAAAAAATTAAAGCATTTAGATGTATACGGGTGCTTTAAAAACTACGCTTGAAGCGTTCTTTTTTGGGGACGTGGATGGCTTAGTGGATAAAGCGCCCGGTTACTGTTAACTCAGCAACGCGGAGTTCCAGTGTTCGAATCCCGCTGATGAAGAGTAAAATCTTCTGTGACTCATTCATTTAAAATGAATTTATTTAGGTTTATGGCTTCTTAATTAGCAATTCGAAATCATTTCCAAAAATAAAAAATATATCATTGTAAATTTTTTTCTCAATTATCTGAAAGAGGAATGAAAATTGTCAAAATTGAAAATTTTCTTTAATTTTTTTTTCTTTTTACTTTTCATTAAATTTTTATGAAATTTTCAGAGTAGACTGAAATAGACGAGTTACAAATCTCTTATTTAGAGAACATTTCTTTTATATACCCCACAATTTGATCTCTGTGATTATCATTATGCTAACTGTTTCAAATTGAACATGACAACCCCAGAAATAAAATATTTGGGTATGCAGAAAAATTTCAAAATTAAAATTGCGTCGTTAAATTCTGGTTACTCAGATAATTTCATTTAATAAAATTTTATGAATATTAAAAAAAATAGAGCAAATTTTAGCTTTTGCTAACAAATTTTTACCCTCTCCCAGAAAATAAATCTATTAAGTGATTTTCTTAATTTTGGATAA
>JABUQX010000038.1:110000-115000 GCA_015478945.1 Trachelipus rathkii
ATGGATTTTGGGGAGGAAAATATTTAGATGAAGATGGAATGGACCTACTCATCAAATCGGTGATTACAGCGCCAACCTTTTCAGCAGTGACCGAAGCGTCCTCCGAGTCAAAACAGGATTCATTCCAAAAATAGTTCGCAAAGAAGCGACGTTAAGATCCTTAATTAGCGCAATTGAAGTGCCAGAAAGTATGTTTAGGGCATGATGGAGCTGATGGACAGAAAGTATTATAATTAAGAGCTACGAGATTGTAGCTAGATTTAGAGATGGGAGGGAAAATGGTGTATTTATATCAAGAAAGGGTAATGGCGAAACATAAGTCAAGCTTGTTCGATAGTTAGTTCGATCTGGGATACGTGTATGTTCCTTATTGAACTTTTCCAGGTCGTTGAGAATAATGAATGTTTTGGCATCCAACCCACCTGCATTATTATGAGAGGAGCTCACCCACTCAGTGTGGTGTAAGCTGAAATCCCCTAAATAGAGGACTTCGGCATTTGAATGGAAAGAAGCAACAGTCTTATAAGAAGTAGTAAGATAGTCAAAAAGGACGTGAAAATCTGTTTCATTAGGGGAGCAGTAGCAGAAACACAAGAGAATGATAGTATTAGGGAAAAAGATTTTAAGCCATAGAACATCGGAGTTAAGAGATTCAAAGTTCTCGAGATATGTTACAAGAATGTTAATGTTTATATAGGCACAGACTCCACAGTTCAATGGGAAATTGTTAAACAAGTTATAGTTAGAGATATTAAATTTATTCGAGATAGAATTTCTGGTAGCTGGGTCTTAGACAGTAATAAAATGCTAGGTTGAGATCATGAGATGTGATATTCAAAAGGTTCATGATTAGCACGCAGGCCAAAAGCGTTGGTAAACTGCAACACACACAAATGAACCTTAAAACCTTAAGCACAAACCTCAAACAGGAAAAAAATATGATGCCCCAACTACATTTAAAGACTTTGGCCTATATTTGGGTCAACTGCAAACAACTTCGGAAATTAAAAAATAATAGTAAGTTTAATACCTTACTTTGAAGTTGAAAATAGTTCATATTAAGATATATTCAAATTTAAAATATTTTAGATACAAGGCATCCTACGAAGGCAAAGATGTCCAAATTCTACTTGAGAGAGGGGAGCGAGAATCAAGATCGTCTCAGAAAATTCCTTCTACATACAATTGTAGCAAATTATAAGTATAGAGTAATACTATAAATATGGACTATCATGTTAATATTATATACTATATTGTATTTATTATATATAGTATTATATATATATATTATATAATATTATAATATATATAGTATCATTATTTATAACATTTATATATATATATATATAATATATTCAACTTTATTCACACGTGTTACTAATGCTTTATTATTTTCAATAATAAAAAGATTCAGGTATGGTCAAATGCACTTTAGATTAATTAAAGTTATATAATCTTAGCAAATTGATCTTACTAGACAAAAAAAGATAAGACTGTCGAAATTGAAAATTTTACTCACTCTGAAGATAAAAATCTTTTCATTTGTCAATATGAAATAGTTTACAAAGACAGTTGATGGGAAACAGTCAGTTAATCATGGCATGAAGAGCTCCTATCCCTAATTACACCATTCCTCATGGGCCGACAAATACATCTACTGGATCTTGGAGTACTCCGTCCCATATATAGCTGTGAATGAACCATTGCTGCAGCAATTCTTTTTAAAAAAGGTGAAAGCAAAAGGTAATCAGGATATACTTTTAATATTCAAAACTTCAGACTAAAGTGGAAACTATTTTATTCCGTTGCAAAAAGTTCTGTCTATGTTCAGTGAAAAATTCAAAATACAATTGAGTATAATGGTTGTTAAAGACAGTGACCCATTAGTTTTCTTTGCAAGACCAGGATCTAAAGCACTGCGTGGAGACATGGCTTTGAAAATGGATTCCATTTAGACCAGGAAAATATTTGTAAATAGTTCTAGAAAAGCGGCTAAGCAAAAAAAAAAAAAAACTTAAAAATTGCTTAAGAAGGGAGGGTCTTCGGCATTTAAAAATGGATGCTTACACATAGGCAAAGCTAAATTATTTTGCCATTAATATTAGATATGTGGAGAAGAGTAACAGAATTGCTAACAACGTTAGCATATGAGGATACCAATTCGCAACATTTAGCGAATATTATCCCAAGAAATTTGTTACTGGACGTTTTAAAAGAATTCGAAATAACAACGCATCAACACATGGGCAAAGTAATTAGCTTAGTTACGGATAACGCAGCAACATGATCAGTATTATTGAAAAATTATAAATACAATAGGATGAGGAACAGAATCTGGTAAATGTTGATACAGATAATAGTTGTTTTCATAACCTAGTTCGATGTAACGTTAACATTGCACACATGAAATCGTGAGTTCAATACTTTAACAGTTAGCATGTAGCAGTGCGTGATGGTTCCTCATCAATACTCATAAGCAAATCTTATAGCAAGGCGAGACAAATAGCAAAAGCAGCATGTACCCCAATTAATGGAAGTTGCTAAAGAAGTCAGCTGGGAAAAGAGGCCAATCTTAGGTCAAGGACAAGATGGGAGAAGTACATGTCTATGCTCTAAAAGGCTTTTGCCAACTAAAGGCGTTTTGACGTTTGCCAAAGATATTGGCTTTTGTAAAGCTGAGATGAATTTGCTTTTCACTTTGCACCAGTTTGATTTGACAAATTTCTTCATGGAAGACAATTTTTCCTAGCGAAAGTTGGAAATTGTCTGCTGCTTTGCCGGATCCGTAAGAGATAGTGCTTCACACCTCTTTTATGTTGAGGGCTTCTCTAGAGTGTACAATTCTTGAGGTATTTTATCTTTGGAGTTGGTGACGCATGCATCACATTGAAAATCGATAAAAAAATGTTTTTTTTAATGTTTTCCAAGTTTTTCGACCACTAATGGTTTATCTATCGAAATAATATTATATGTTATTTCCCAAAGAACTGGTGAAATATAATTATAAAAAAAATTACAAAATTGAGAAATTTTTATTTTATCTTGTTGTGACGTCACTCCTCGAAGGGATCATGTTTCAAACATGGGTGTTTATATCTATGTATATATAATATATATATATATATGTACGTATTTATATAATATATATATTATATATATATATATAATATATATATATATATATCTATATATATATATAATATAATATATAATATATATATACTATATATATAAACTATAACACTAAAATCCCTAATTAATAGCCTTATAGGCTTAGGTACCTGTGCTTGTAAAATGTACAAACTCAAGAGACTGAAGAATGTTCTTTTGAGTTTTTCATTCGAAAATGCTGCAAGATACGTTCTTGCGATTTGAAGATAAAAACTTGCCAAATTTTTCTAAAACGCCTTAGAAAGATTATAGTAGTTAGTATATGGCTGCCCGTACTGTCCTGAACTTTCCTCGTCTCCGACAGTCCAGTGGAACAAATCGGAAAACCCCTAAGTATTAAAGACACCCATACTTTCAACAAAAAATACTCAATCAGAAAACTTGACTGGCCAGGAAAAATTTTTATAGAAGAAGGGATTTGAGGGCACATGAACAAAAATTCCATGAAAAGAAGGGAAAAGAATGTTAACTGAAAAATAAAATACTTTTGTCGCCCATCTTTGTTCAGAATCTTCTTCAGAACTGAAGATCTGATATTAAAGCTAGGAGTGCTCTTTGCGAACCAGGATTAAAATGAATAACACTATCAAAGAGAAATCTGGGTTGGAGTCAGATAGTTCAGCCAGTTTCAGGGAATCCTGCCTTGTAGTATCTTGTCAGATGAAGATGAAGAAGTCAATTTGACAGATAATGGCAAAAATTGGAGCACTGAAGAAAAGAAGATTGATAAAAACTAGAAGACAATACACAGTAAAGACATTCAACCTAAAAATCCTCTAGAAAATAAAAGGTAGAATTCCAAAGGCATTAGATGAGATAATGAAAATCGACCGGTAATCAAAGTTAACAGTTAAAGATCAATTGCTATCCTATAATTTTGCAAGATGCTGCTTGCACAATTACAGCTTTGGCTCCTAGTCAAGTGAATGTTGAGTAGCTTAATTTTCTAACTTTAAAAATAAAATCGGATCTAAGGAGATCGTTAAAGGAGGATTTTATTGATGAAGTTTTATTTTTAAGAACAATTTGTTTTGAATAAATTGTCATATTAATATTCAGATGTTCAAGAGAAATTAATTTTAAAATTGTTAGGGAAAGAAAGTGAATACTATAATATATATTATATATGTATATAATATATATAATTATATAATATATATATATATATATATATATAATTATTACTATATGTATTGATATTATTATATATTATATATATATATATATATATATAAGTGAGTATTAAATAAAGTGATACAGGCTTATATATATAAGTATCTATATATATATATATATATATATATATACGGGAATTTCTTTGAATAAAATTGTACATATGCATAGAGCATCATAGTTTCGAATGAGGACTATAAATATCTCAAACTTTAGGATGCAAACTTAAACTATAAGATATTTTGTTTTTTATATATATAAAAATTAATAAATAATATTATGGAAATGTACAGGCTAGTGCATCGTTCAAAGAGGAATTATATTAAAATTTAGGAAGAAAGTGAAATTATTCTTTTCTGTAATTTCTAAAATTCTTATTTTCTATAAAATTTTTTTCTAAGATCTTTAATTCTAAGTTAATAAAGATGTCATTAACAAACATTTAATTTCATCATAACCATCAAAATTTTATAACAGAATTAATGATTTCATAACTGGAATTGGAGAAGGAATTATAACTAAGGGTCCAGAGCTAACAATTTTAAAATGCCAGAGCAGGAGCCGGTAATTTTAAAATGTTTGGAGTCAGAGAGTCAGCGTAATTTTCTAATATGCTAGGAGTCTCCAGCCGGGTAATTTTAATGATAGTGGAGTCG